>MVGT01002462.1:4257-33957 GCA_002174775.1 Macleaya cordata
AGAAGAAGAAGAAGAAGAGAAGAGAGAATTTTGAAGGATTTTGGGTTTTTCTTCTTCTTGAACTTAAAAGAGAGATAAAGGTTGAGAGTGTTGTGATGGAGATTTTGAACTAGGGAGAAGGGTATTTATAGAGTTCGACCAAGTCCCCCTCTCCTTATCCCATGACATTTTCAAAAATCAAAAACTCTCCCTTAGTATTTATCCAAAAATAAAGAAAAATAAAATAGTTTTACTAGCTTATGTAGAAAACGATTTCTACATAAGGGGCGGATTTCTAGCTTCTAAAATTTATCTAATTTGAATGGTTGAGATTAAATATCAAGTCAATCCAATGGCTGAAATTATCTACTACGAATTAGAGATAAAATTTAGGTTTTAGTAGATAATTCAAAACAAGGAATATTTAAGATTTGGAAAACCTTTTTGGATGGTTAGGATTAACTAGAGTTTTGAGGATAATTCTCTAGTTTGAGAGGATAATGTAGTATTTATCTAAAATAAATGGGAGTTTATTATTTTTGAAATACTTTAAAGATAGAGTTTTGTTTTTAAAAGAGTTTTATTTTGAGAAGACTTTTGTAAAACCCAAATACCCACTAAGTGGCCCACTTGGACGCCCCACACCTAATATATTTATTATATATTAGTTCCTTTTTTTCACCGAAACTCCTAAATTTTCTCATTGCATTTCATTTTATGCATGCATGGATCCTAGGGTAAAGTTTCTATGTTTCCACCCCACTAACTAACTAAACTCTTTTGAACTTATGTCCATACTATTTTATGGGCTGATTTGGGCTCATGGGCTTTAAGCCCCCTTCTGGGTCTAACCTAACTAAGAAAATTCTAGGGTGTTACACTATCACCCCCAACAAAAGATAATTCTGGATAGTTCTCCAGAATAGCTAATTCAAATTCCCAGGTTGCTTCTTCTGGGCTGTGATGCTGTCATTGTACCTTCACATACCTAATTGACTTGTTATGGAGTTCCTGCGTCTTTGTATCTAGGATACAAAGTGGTTTAACCTCATACGTAGTATCCTCACTGAGTTCCACATCCTGCCAGTCTATGACATGTGACCGCGTGGTACTGTCGGAGCATAGACACGTGAAAAATGTCATATACCCCCGTGAGTTGTGGTGGTAACGCCAATCAATATGCCAACTCCCCAATTCGTTAGAGAATTTCAAATGGTCCAATATATCGAGGTGATAACTTCCCTCTCTACCCAAATCGCTTGATTCTGGGCCTAGGACTCACTTTTAAGAATACGTGGTCTCCCACTTTAAACTTGAGTGGTCTCTTATTATCCGCATAGCTCTTCTGTCTACTTTGCGCTATCCGGGTTCGCTCCTTAATAAGTTATATTTTCTCTGCGGTTTCTTGGATAATGTCGAGTCCTAAGACACTTTTCTGGCTCACCTCTGTCCAACACAAGGGTGTTCGACAAGGTCTACCGTATAACGCTTCGTAAGGTGCCATTCCTATACTTGCCTGGTAACTATTCTTGTATACGAATTGGATAAAAGGCAACTGGTCGCTCCAACTCCCTTGAAAGTCCATCGCGCATGCTCGAAGCATATCTTCTAAGATTTGTATCGTCCTTTCCGATTGGCCATCAGTTTGAGAATGATAAGCCGTGCTAAGTTGAAGCTTCGTTCCCATCACATTTTGGAATCCTTCCCAAAATTTAGATGTGAAGAGCGGATCTCAATCCGAAACAATCCGCAATGGTACACCATGGTGTACAATAATTTCCTTAACATAAAGCGCACTTAACGTGGCAATTGTATCGGTTTGCTTACATGCAAAGAAATATGCCGACTTGGTGATTCTATCGATGATCACCCAAATACTATCATAGCGTTGTCGGGTTTTAGGTAAACCCCTAACAAAGTCCATGTTAATGAAGTCCCACTTCCACTCTGCAGTTCCTAGTAGCTTCAATGGTCCTGCCGGCTTTTGGTGTTCTATCTTAACTTGTTGACAGATGAGACACTTTGCAACGCATTGTGTCACATCCCTCTTCATTCCTTTCCACCAGAATTGCCGTTTCAGGTCTTGGTAAATCTTAATGCTCCCTGGATGTATCGAGAATGTAGACTCATGCGCCATCGCTAGGATCTCCTTCTTCAGCTCTTCCTTTTCTGGTACACATAACCTACCCTGAAAGAAGATTCTACCGTCCACTCCTAGAGTCCACTCCGAAGGTGCCTCCTTTGCTTAGAATTGCACTCGTATTGTTTGAAGCGTGTCATCTTATAGGTGAGCTTCCACCACAACAGGTTCTGCTACAACGTGCGCTAGGTATGCGTTCTCCGCTCCTTTCCTAACTTGAATGTCATATTTCGCTACCGTTTCTAGCATTTTAACGAATATTAGTGCCCCATGATTCTTCCTACTAAGCACATTCGCTACAACGTTCGCCTTTCCTGGGTGGTAACTCCTTGTGAAGTCGTAGTCCTTCAAGAACTCCAACTACCTCATTTGCCGTAAGTTCAGGTCCTTCTGCGTGAATATATACTTCAGGCTCTTATGGTTAGTAAAGACCTCAAACTTTTCTCCATAAAGGTAGTGTCTCACAAGTTTTAGTGCAAAGACAACTGTTGCTAACTCTAAGTCATGAGTCACATAATTCCTCTCGTGAGTTTTCAGCTGTCGTGACGCGTATGCTACCACATTTCCTCCTTGCATTAGCACGCCTCCTAGTCCATTACGTGACGCATCACAACAGATGGTATATCCTACTCCTGGTTCCAGCGTTATAAGTATTGGTGCAGTTGTAAGTAATTCCTTCAGCTCTTCGAAAGACTTCTCGCATTCTTCGCTCCATTCGAATTTGACTCCTTTCCTCGTTAGCCTCGTCATTGGTGTCGCGATCCTAGAAAATTTTCTACGAATCGTCGATAGTAGCCTGCTAATCCTAAGAAACTACAAATCTCAAATACGTTCTTCGGTCGCTCCCATCCAACTACTGCCGCGATCTTGTCTGGGTCCACCGATATCCCGTGTTCTGATATAACGTGTCCTAATAATAGAACTACCGTCATCCAGAAGTTGCATTTGCTCTTCTTAGCGTATAGTTGATGCTCATGAAGTGTCTGCAATGCTATCCTCAAGTGCTCCTCGTGCTCCTCTTACGTCTTTGAGTAGATTAGAATGTCATCTATGAATACGACTACGAACTTATCAAAGTACGTCCTAAATACTCTATTCATTAGGTTCATGAACGCTGCTAGTGCATTGGTCAGTCCGAACGACATCACTAGAACTTCGAAGTGTCTGTACAAGTACTAAATGCGGTTTTCTTGATGTCCTTCTCTCGAATACGCAGTTGATGATATCCTAAACGCAAATCGATCTTTGAGAAATACTTCGCTCTTATGCTTCTCTTTCGTCCGAAAGTCCATATTGTGCTGTGATGTAGTGAAAGTTAAGTCATTGGGGAATACATGACTTAGTGTGAATAATCACCCAGTAGCCGACCACCTTCATCTTGTTCACCTTCCTACATGGTTGCCTCAGCTTGGGTGGTCAACCAAATGATGCCATCCTATGTAGTAGGTGCCACCCGAACGAAGAGCTTACTGCTTTTCATCACACCTTCGTCTCCATCCCTATTCTTAACTTAACACCACGTATCCTCCGAGCAAAATTTGACTATATTCATCTTCGTTGTTGCGACTCCTCCGTAGTAAGATAAGTGAGGCATATAAACTTCACGTTTATCTCCTCAAGCGAAAACAACTTTGATTTTCACTAAGGAGAATAACTAACTTACTACTAACTTACTATTTTTAATTGGCTAACTGACTTCCCTTAAGAAGTCGAAATACAAACATGAACCCATAGGGTTCCACACAAATGCATATAGTACCTAATTATACTAACGCAAACCTCGAGTCTTTGTAGCCGCGCCACGTGTACATCACATCATCTTCCACCAGTGAGGCTCCTTAGTTGTTCCTTTACTTCGTTTTATGTCGTACATGTCCACCATCATGTCGATTGAATAGTCCAAGCCGCTTCAAACGTCAACACAACAAGAAAACAAACAACTAGGGTTTTCTAATAATTCGCCCTATTGTATCTAAGCACAAACAATTCCTATTGTTGTCTAGCATCAACCAATTTGATTTTATTTCAAAATCTTTTAGTTGTTTAACCCACCCCAGTACTAAACTAACTAATTAGACTCGATAGAATTTGAAAACATAAGGACACACGAGCCTAGTTAATCTAGAACTTGAGCTTTGATACCATTCTGTAACACCCCGACCCTGGATACTAATGGTCCGACCCATTTTGAGTTGAATCCACGACCCAGGCCCCGTGATGTCACTAAGATGAATAGGTGCGTAAATCAGTTTAGAAGAATTTAGGAAGCATGGAGTTTCAAGTGTGCAAATACACATTTGAAAAACAAAGGCTCAAAGAGTTTTGAAGACAGATTTATAACAGTTCAATGATTAGGGTGTATCTGGTGCATTTCAAACCAGATTCAGGAACCGTTTGATTGTCTGGAAACTAGACTCAGAGAACTCCAACTTTCGTCTTTTGGCCAGAGCCTAATTCCAGGTCATTCAGTTCTGAAAACATACACAAACTTCAGCTTGTGTGACAAAACTGCTTAAACTACAAATGTAGGAATCTCTTAAAGAAAGAATAAGTAGCTCTTGGCAATAGAAAGGAACTCAAAAGTATGAAGAAATATAAGAACTACCTCAAATACTTTATTCAAATATAAGTGCTAAGGGATTTGTTCTTTGAAACAATGAAAGAAAAAAAAGAAGAGAAAACGGTATTACTGTTTGAGAAAAGAGGAAAATAAAAGTAAAGAGTACTTAGAATCCCAATGCCCTTGTGATGTACACATCACTTATTGTTTGCTAAAGATTACATATCACCTACTTGACTTCTACCAGCAACTCTCAACTGTGATCCTTGGCACCTAAGCTTCCCAGTTCTCTCCGAGACCTGTGGAGGGAAAGTGGGGGGTGAGCGAAGCTCAGTAGGTTGAACCAAAACATAGGTTAAACTGACTAACACCATAAATTTTCGAACAAACAAACAATGCAAACAAACCTTTTTACCCATCAATTCCATGCATGCTAAGGTATCCATAATTTTAGAAAACTTACCTTGAAAACTGGTGTTAGTCATAGCTTTTTGGCCAAAATCATTTTCAATCAAATTATGCCTCAACTATTCATGTAAAAACAACTTTTGAAAACATTAGCATGTTTCAAAACAACATCCAAAGTTTTAGAAAACTGTATACCAATGCCTTTTCATTATGATTATTAATAATGTTTCTCTTCCTGGACTGATCCGGATATAAACTACTCTCTTATGGAGATGCCTCTCGAAGCAGTGCTTCTTAGGCCAAACAACACAACTTTCACAGTACCACATTCACATATCACAACTAAAGAAATTACGTTTTAAACTGTGTCACCTCTCTTATGGAGCACACATCTATCCTCTCTTATGGGGAACTTTTTGATACCACTTGTAAGTATCACTACTCATGGTCACTAAGGCAACTAACCCTAAAACCCAGGATGTTTCTTTTAAAAACTCTCATCTGACCACTTAAACTTGGATACCTTATTATTAAAGAAAGAAAATCAATCATGTTTCACTCTCCCAAAACAATGCTTTCTATGCAGAAAAACCCTTTTGAAAATATACATATTTTTGTAGAAAACTAATTTTTGAAAACATGATGATTTTGAAAATAACTTTTTGAAAACATATTTCATAAACAATTTTAAGGGAATTTTGAAAAAATAGTTTTAGGATGGGGGTTTCCCCTAGCTGTTTCGCTTAAATCCTCAAGGCTTTAAGAACGGCTCTTCTCCGAAGTTCTGCTAGGGCTCCAACCTTGACTTCTTCTTCAACAAATATTTTAGAAGAAAAGAGTAGAAAGAAAGAAGAAGAAAGAAAAGAAGAAGAAGAAGAAGAGAAGAGAGAATTTTGAAGGATTTTGGGTTTTTCTTCTTCTTGAACTTAAAAGAGAGATAAAGGTTGAGAGTGTTGTGATGGAGATTTTGAACTAGGGAGAAGGGTATTTATAGAGTTCGACCAAGTCCCCCTCTCCTTATCCCATCACATTTTCAAAAATCAAAAACTCTCCCTTAGTATTTATCCAAAAATAAAGAAAAATAAAATAGTTTTACTAGCTTATGTAGAAAACGATTTCTACAAAAAGGGCTGATTTCTAGCTTCGAAAATTTATCTAATTTGAATGGTTGAGATTAAATATCAAGTCAAGCCAATGGCTATAATTATCTACTACGAATTAAAGATAAAATAGGGATAGAATTTAGGTTTTAGTAGATAATTCAAAACAAGGAATATTTAAGATTTGGGAAACCTTTTTGGATGGTTAGGATTAACTAGAGTTTGGATAAACATGATCTAATGGTTATAATCTAATACTTGTTTCCCAAGTTTTGAGGATAATTATCTAGTTTGAGAGGATGATGTAGTATTTATCTAAAATAAATGGGAGTTTATTATTTTTGAAATACTTTAAAGATAGAGTTGTGTTTTTAAAAGAGTTTTATTTTGAAAAGACTTTTGTAAAACCCAAATACCCACTAAGTGGCGCACCTAATGTGTTGCCCACATTTTCTAGCTAATGTGTGGGGTCCACTTGGACGCCCTACACCTAATATATTTATTATATATTAGTTCCTTTTTTTTTACCGAAACTCCTAAATTTTCTCATTTCATTTCATTTTATGCATGCATGGATCCTTGGGCAAGGTTTCTATGTTTTCACCCCACTAACTAACTAAACTCTTTTGGACTTATATCCAAACTATTTTATGGGCTGATTTGGGCCCATGGGCTTTAAGCCCACTTCCAGGTCCAACCTAACTAAGAAAATTCTAGGGTGTTATGAATGATAGTAATCAATGACCTGCTGCATTATCCACCAAAATGTCAATGTGTGGCACGAAAAGTTGTCTTTAGGACTTGCCTTGTTTAGATTTCTTTAGTCGATGCACATTCGGACCTTGTTGTCCTTTTCGGTACAAGGACTATTTTGGCTAACCAATATGAGTATTTGATGGAGATTAGAAACTGTGCGTCGAGTTATTTCGTAATTCTTCTTTGATCTTGACTGCCCATTTTGGCCTTATTTCTGCGGAGTTTTTGCTTGATTGGCTGAGCATCCGGATAAATTGGCAAATGGTGTTCCACAATGCTAGTTTCAAGCCTAGGCATGTTTTTATAAGACTAGGCAAAGATGTCTTCGTACTCTGATAGTAATTCGATCACTGCCCTTCTTTCATCTAAGGATAAGGTAGTCCCAATTTGTTTATCTTTCGTGCTTAGGTTCACAATCTCGACTTCTTCTTCAACTGGCTAGGGCCTATCCTCGAGTGGGTCCAGTGATTTAAGGATTTCATTTGGAATGACGTCCCCATAATCATCTTCGGACACTGCATCTTCCCTGTCATCGGGAGTTAGATCCGAAACTGTGCTTTCAGAAGTTTTTGATTTTTCAAAATGTTTTTGAAATTTTTTTATATTTTGTAATATCTTTTTATTATTTTTTCTTTTTTAGAAAATATAGAAGATGAAAATGCAACTATACAATGCTCAGAGGATGTGGGCATTCCCTCCTTACACGAGGGTAGTCCATCTACCGTTGTTTACAGGTCATTTTTTTGTTGACCGGCTGAAGTGGCACCGGCGAGTGTTCCTACAGTAATGTTAGTACTAGTAGTAGAATGTCCATTTGATGGATAAATTAAAAGTGAGGGATCAGAGTCGGGTTCGAGAAGAACCATGTAAACCTGTACCGCTCCTGGAAGATATTCGTCTTCAGAACCGGGTCTAAAGAGATTGGATAAACCTTCGTATATTGCTTCATCCAGAAGTTCTGACTTCTTTTGGATGATGATGGCCTTTGCAGCGGGTTTTGCTTTTGGTTGTATTTTTGGTTCTCTTCTGTGGATGAACCATTCTGCAAATTTAGGCTGCTTGGTCTAGTTAATGAAATAAGGCTTTTCCATAATCTCTACTCGAGTCTGCCTCTGTTTTTCTTGAAATATTTGTCTCAAGTCTATTAGTGTTGGATGAAAACCTAAACCATATGTTCCTTTGTGTCACAATTGCTTGCCATTAAGGGGTTCAGTTTCTCCTTGAAGTCTGCTGCCGAATCCCATCCTGGGAAAGAAATTGTTCTTCCTCATGAAGTGTGCTACCTTATTATTGTCGTAGTTGAACCTACTCGGGATTTGTAGACGACTGAACAGGTGAGTTCTTCAGTGCAGTTGCAGATTATTGACTCAATTGCTAGTGTGATTGCTTCTACTCTTGGAGGGTCCCTGTCACCATGAATTACGACGATTCTTCCTGTGTAAAAGAATTTCACCTTTTGATGTAAAGTAGATGCAATTGCTTTTGATTGGTGGAGCCATGATCTCCCTAGAAGTAGATTGAAGTTAGCTTCGATATCCATCATGAGGAATTGTACCCCTGTATGGACCCAACCTATAAGTATCATTGTAGTGAATTCGCCTGTGACGTCCTTTCAGCCATTGTCGAATCCCTTGACTGATCTGATAGTCTCTTCTCCAAATATCATTTCTTCTTCTGTTAAGCCCATGATCTTGGCAGTTTTGAGCGTACAAATGTTCACGCCTGCACCATTATCGATTAGCACTCTTGGAATTAGCGAATGACCCCACCCAACTGTGATGTACAGTGGAAGGTTATGTTGGCTTCCTTCATGAGGTAACAAATCTTCATGTGAGAAGACGATAAAGTTTTCCTTTCCAGCAGGAGCTATTGCATTGATGAGTTCTGCCAGAGTGATCCCTGTTGCCACATGGATTGATTTGAGAGCTTTCATGAGAGCTTCTCTGTGATAGCTTGATGCTTCCAGTAATCCCCAGATGGATACGTTGGCTTTCGTCTTTTGCAACTGATTAATGATGAGTTGGTCTTCAACTTGCAAATCCTTTGTCATCCGGAAAAGTATTTGAATTGGAGGAGCCAGTAATGCCACCGCGGGATTCTCAGCTCTCAAGTTGGGAGATTTGAAGATTTTGCCTGCACGGGTCTGATGTTGTATTTCTTGACACCTTACGTCTGCTTCCTTGATGGTTTCTACCCATGCAGGTGCTCATGTCAGAGCTTTGATGACATTAGTATTGACCACGTTTAATAGATAATGCTGCCTCCTTCCTGGCTGTTTCATCACTGAAAACAAGTTAGGTTTAGAGTTCTTGATATGAATGTTACCTGTACCAATTGTTACTTGACTTGTTATGGCTAGTTCTTTGCCATCTTCTGCAAGTAAGGATAGGGTCATTCTTTTGGTCTGAATTGGCCATAACCTTTCAAGTGATTTCTTCTGAGAGATGTTGGTTGGACTTTAGGTGACAAATTATTGCTGACTTGTTTGTCCCACCTCATGTATGCTGTTATGCTGGTTCTAAATGAACCTTGTCAGATCTGTAATTTCCTTTCATTCGATGTAATGGACATCTTGATTGTCATCAGCTTGATATAATTGAAGAATTATTTTTAAAATTTGGCCTCCTGTTGGACACACGTACTCCTGGAATGTTGATTTTGTTGTCTTCCAACAAGTTCTGAACCAAGTTCTTTAATACCCTACAAGTGTCTGTAGCATGTCCTGCAACTCAGTGAAAGTCATAGTGTTCTTTAGGATTGTACTACGGGGGAAATGGTTCCACCAAAGGTTCAGGACTCCTAAGCCAGATCATCCCTATCTCAATCAGTTCAGGAAGTAATTCAGTCAGTGTGTGGGGTAACTTAGAGTACTGCCTTGGCGGATACTGCTTTTTCGCTTGATACTGATTTTGATTCGGCGCTTGCTGCCGATTATGTACCTTGACATGGTTGTTGGTAGGACCAAGTCTCGATTATGGAGCATTGATAAAGTTGACTTACTCATTTCCCTGTCTCTTGTACCTACCATCTCCAATGGTATTGGATGTGGATTTTACCCTATTTTTCATGGCATCCTTTGTTAACGTACCCGATTGTACTAGCTCGGACAATTGCTTGTGGGCTACAAGACTCAGCAGCCAGCTACGTTCCAGATTGACATTCTTTATTATGATAGCGATTTGCACCTCTTTTGAAGGTATGTCAATCATATGTTTGCATTTCGCTCTCCACTTTATAATAAAGTCTGTGAAGGATTCGTTGTTTCCTTATGTCAGAGCATCTAACTATCTTCTAGTGACCATCAAGTCTGAACCTTGAGTGAATTGCTTCCTGAAGACATCAGTTGGTGCTATCAAATTTGGTATCATGCATCGGTTGATGCATATTAGCCATTTTAGAGCGAGAACGGTGAGGCTATCCTCCGAAACAGATGTGCTAATAGTTCATCTCCAATACCCATTGGTTTAAGATATCCCATGTAAAGTGCGAGGTGAGCTTTTAGGCAGCCCGAGCCTACTTTTCCATTTTTGGAAATTTGAAGTTCAGAGAGAGCTTCTCAGTGGGTGCTTGATACCACGAGTTAGCGTCATAAGTGCCTCCTTTCATCTTGCGGAATTCTTCCTTTATTTCCTGGAACTCCTTATACATAGGATTCTTTTTCACCTTCCCTGCTTCGGACTCCTCAGATTGCTGACCGTTAGATTCATCTTAGTCATATCTAATTTGAATGGTTGAGATTAAATATCAAGTCAATCCAATGGCTATAATTATCTACTACGAATTAGAGATAAAATAGGGATAGAATTTAGATTTTAGTATATAATTCAAAATAAGAAATATTTAGGATTTGGAAAATATTTTTGGATGGTTAGGATTAACTAGAATTTAGATAAACATGATCTAATGGTTGTAATCTAATATTTGTTTCCCAAGTTTGAGGATAATTATCTAGTTTGAGAGGATAATGTTTATCTAAAATAAATAGGTGTTTATTATTTTTGAAAAACTTTTAAAAATAGAGTTTTGTTTTAAAAAGAGTTTTATTTTGAAAAGACTTTTGTAAAAACCCAAATACCCACTAAGTGGCGCACCTAATGTGCTGCCCACTTTTTCTAAATAATATGTGGGGCCCACTTGGATGCCCCACAGCTAATATATTTATTATATATTAGTTCCTTCATCTCACTGAAACTCTTTATGCATGTATGCATCCTAGGGCAAGGTTTCTATGTTTCCACCCCACTAACTAACTAAACTCTTTTGAACTTTTGTCCAAACTATTTTATGGGCTAATTTGGGCCCATGGGCTTAAAGCCCATTTCTGGGTCCAACCCCCCTAAGAAAAATCTAGGGTGTTACAGTTAAGGATTCGTGTCTTCAGAATCCTAAGTTAAGTAAAGCCATTTATTCAAAGATTTTGCTTCCAAGGGATAAAGCCAATTTTTTTAATTTATCAATGACTAATATCTTTCAAGAGATGTATCTGCAGTGGTACAAAGTAAGTTTTTGTTTTCCACATTTTTTAGCAATTTTTTGTTTTGGTTTCTGTTTTGTTTTCCTTATTTCTAGTTTTTTGTTTTTATTTTTTAGGCTGGTGGCTTTATTCAGGAAGTTGAGCATCATTTCAACTGTCATTTGGATGAAATCAAGGATGGCTTCCTTGCGAAGAAACATGTAGAAGTTCTTGCGCATCAACTAAAGAAGTGGGACTCTCTTATTGAGCAACTGGAGTTGGATTTAGGTTTTGAAATAAGTGCTTCCATAGAATTATGAGAACGTGTAGAGATATTGGAGCGAGAGAAAGCTGAACAACAATCTCTTTATTCTGAAGTTTCTTCAATGAAAGAGAAGTTGCACGTTGCTTCTCGGGTGGTTGTTACAGATCTTTAGTCAAAGTTTTCTTAGCAGTCTTTATTTGCCAGGCTACTTTGGACTTAAAGGCTGCTGATCATGAGAAGAGGAAAGAAAAGCCGGAGGTCATTCCTAAAGAGGTTGCTATAGAAGTTGTTCCTTCTCAGGTTGTTTTCCAGATTAAAGATCCAGAGCTTCGCCGTTTTCTAGATCGCTTGGCTATTGAATCCAAGTATCCACCAACACAGTAAGCTGATGATCTTGACTAAACATATTTTCTTTCTTCATCTTTTGTGTTGTCCTCTTGTTTAAAGAAGTTATTTTGGTTGTGTTTAAATACTTATTTATCTTTGCTTATCTTTTCTTGAAAATTATTTGCTTTACAGTTTATGTAAGTTGTGATTGTGATTTCTTTTTGGTTTTAGGAACCTTGTTTGTAATTCTTAACTTCTGCTCTGGGAAGTTTTGTGAATAGGTTCTGTTAGATTTTTTTCCTATTTGCTCATGTGTAGGAAACCTCTTTCCTTCTGTTGTTTTCCAAGTGTTGAAAGCTATTCAGTTTCAAGACTTATTTTCGGAAAACTTTTCTTATTGATTGTTTTGTATGTTAATTCCTTTATGCTTGTAGGAATTCTATTGTTGTCTAGGTATTGAAAGCTATTCAGCTTTAGGAACTTTCAATGGAAATCTTTTCTTTTGTTTTGTTTTTATTCCTTTTGGTGAGGATTCCTATTGTTTTCCCAATTTTGAAAGCTCTCTAGCTTCAAGAATGTTATCTATAAAACGTTTTTTCTATTGCTTTTGTTTTCTGGATGCTTGAAAATGCAATCCCAAAAAGCTTTGTTTCTTATTTTTTTTTAGGGTAAACCTGAGAAAACTTTACACAAAGAAGGACCTTTTATTAGTTTTTTTTTATTGTTTAGCTAGTAGGTTTCAAGTGTTGTACTTGTAAACCTTTTTTGTCCAAGGTTTGCTTTAAAGGGAAACCTGGAAATCCATTAATACACACTTGAGCACAAGAAAAAGCTAGAAATCTCCCAAGGACGATATAATTATTGGGCAATCGAAAAAGACCAATGACAAATGGTGGCATTCAAGAAAACCAGTTCACTGAAAGACCCTTGCTACTGACGGTTTAATTATAGGGCAAACCCGAAAACCAATAGAATCCATTTCCTTGCTTTATTGTAATTGTAGGGCAAACATGAAAATCCAATTATCCAAGGAAACAACCAAGACCTAGCCTGAGATCCTTCTATAGTTATCATTCTTGGGAAAACTAAAAAAGCCAATATGGTTTCAAAGGTTAATGATCCAATGACCCTGCACTGGTAACCTTGAATACCGCGATTTAAATTTTTCGGCAAACTTGGAAAACCAATATTTTTCTATAAGTGTTCAAACTTGCAAAGAATTACGTTTTTGGAAAATCTTATAGTCTACGGTTTAATTCTTAGGCGAAACCTGATAATCCATATGGTCGAAGTTTTCTGCTATATCTTTACATGCTTTGTGTATGTTTAAGGTCCTTAAAGGTACTCTTTTGAGGTAAACTACTAAACCTTTGAAATTATGGTTTAATTATAAGGTAAACCTATAAAACCAATTGTTACCAAGGTTATAATTCTTGGTTAAACCTAGAAAACCAACATAATTTTATTTCTAAATACATCCATTCTGAAGATAAAACTTCTTCAAAAAAGTATGTTCCACGGTGATTCAAAGAGATCACCTTCAACAGTTTTAAGAAAATATGCCCCATGTCCTACTTTACTTTCCACCAGGTAGGGACCTTCTCATAAAGCTCCGAGCTAATTTGGTTCTTCTCGTCCTGGAAAAACCTTTTGAAGTACCAAGTCACCTAGGATTAGCTCTCATGCCATGACAGGTCTAAAGTATGCTCGTTGAAGAGTTCGATGATAGTTTTCGAGCTGTAAGACAACTTTCTCACGTTTCTCTTCTAGCGAGTCCAAGCTTTCCATCATTTTCTCTGAGTTTTCTTTCTGCCTTCTAGAGATGGTTTTTGTTGTAGAAGCTATTACTTCAGTAGGAATCACTACTTCCATTCCATATGCTAGTGAAAATAGAGTTTCTTGTGTGGATTTTCGTTTGGTAGTTCTATAAGCCCATAGAACTTCATATAGACGATCCACCCATTTTTCTTTAGCTGCTCATAACTTTCTTTTGAGGTTATCTAGCAATATTTTGTTGGTAGCTTCAGCTTTACCATCCCCTTGTGGGTATCTTGGTGTTGAAAACCTGCATTTTTGTAGGTTGTTTCCCATACTTTAAAGTTAGTATTTTCTTAATGAAAGCTCTGCTTGAAAGCAATTATTGTTCGGAATTTGTAACCTTTGATGTATTTTATACAGTTTGCAAAGATCCTTCAGCTTGGTTCCTTTGAATTACATTCCATTGTCTACTACAATGGCCATAGGAAGTCCAAACTTGAATAATTGCAAATCAAATGTTTGATTCGAATTTTAGAAAGCTCTTTATGACCTGCTTTTAGAAAAGCTTTCATTTGACGACAAGTTTCTGTGCTACGTTTAGTAACAACTAACCTGCAAATGATTTATTCCCAGACAAATCTTCTTACGTTGTGCTCAGTAATTTTCACCAGTGGGATGGCTTCCACCCATTTTATAAAGTAATCTGTTCCCACTAAAAAAGAATCTGTGTCCTCCCAGAGCTCTTGGCATTGGGCCAACGATATCTAAGCCCCATTGTTCAAAAGGCCATGGGCTTAAGACGTTGGTTAGCTCTTGTGCCGATGCATGTATCATTTTGGAATGTCCGTTTAAGACAAGAGGTTTCTTATTTCTTTGAAACAACATTCTTCTTTTAAAGTAATTTTTTGTTTTTAGGTTTCAACATATCTCTGACAGGATTCGCAGTGTTTTGCTATCCTTTTTGTGTCCTCTTGAATGTAAGGCCATAAATATCCTTAGGAACGTGCTTTCTACGCTAAAGACCTTCTTCCAGAGTGGTTTCCACACACATCAGAATATATTTCCCTTAATATGCTTTCTCCTTGTTCTTTAGTGATGCGCCGGAGTAGTGGTCCTAGGAAGGATTTTCTATATAGTTCTTTTTCAAGAATTATGTACCTTGTTACTTTGACTTTGACTTTGTGTGCTTTTATTTTCCCAGTCGGGAACTTTCCATTATGTAGGTATTCCTTTATGTCAGTCATCCAGCTTTCTTGTTGTTCTTCTATTAAGCATGTTTCTGAGATTAAACTCGTAGGTTCAGAACATCTTCGTGACTTCCTTCTTCCTTTTTGTTGAATTCAGAAGAAAGCTCTTCCACTGGAAAATCAGCCAAGAAGTCTGCAAGTACTTGTCCTTTAGTAGCTTGGCAAGTCACAAATTGTATTTCATATGGAGCAAGTTGAATAGCTCATTTGGCTATTCTTCCAGCTTTCTAGTCTTTCATCAAGATATTTCTGATTGGATATTCTGTCATTACTTGAACGATATATCCTTCAAAGTATGGCCGAAGTTTCTGAGTAGAAAACATTAGTACCAATACTAATTTCTCCTTTTTAGTGCTTTATTCTTTCTGAACTTCGAACTAGTACTGCACTCACAGAGGTTTCTGTGGTAGAAATGTATAATTTTAGTATATCTCCTGGGACTGGTTTTGTGATTACGGTGCTTTAGACAAGTACGGTTTAATCTGCTCCAAGGCCTCAGAGCATTCTGTGTCCCATATAAAATTTGCCTTCTTTCGATGTAAGTTGAAGAATGGATGACACCTTTCTGAAGACTTTGAGATGAACCGATTCAATACTTTCAACATCCCAGTTAGAATTTGAACTTCTTTCTTCGTTTTTGTCTTAGGAATTTCTAATAATGCACGTATCTGATCTGGGTTTATCTCTATTCCTCTCTTTGTCACCAAATATCCCAGAAATTTTCCAGAAGTCACAGCAAATGTACACTTAGCTGGGTTTATTCGCATTTTAAATTTTTTTTATGCGATTGAATGTTCTTTCTAGATCTAGAACATGATTTTCTTTCTTCTTACTTTTTACCATTATATCGTCAACGTAAACTTCCATTGTTTCTCTAATCACATCCTTGAACATTTTATTCACTAACCTCTAATAGGTAGCCCCTGCATTTTTCAAACCGAAAGGCATAACCTTATAACAGTATAAACCTCTATCTGTGATGAAAGCTGTCTTCTCGACATCCTCTGGAGTCGTAGGAATCTGATTATATCCAGAGTATCCATCCATAAATGTTAACAGCTCGTGACTTGCAGTTGTTTCCACCATTCTATCTATATTTGGGAGTGGATAGTAGTCCTTCGGGCAAGCTTTATTGAGGTCTGTAAAATCAACACAGACTCGTATTTTTCCATTCTTCTTCAGTACAACTACTATATTTGCAATCCAATCTGTATATTGCACTTCTTGAATGAATCCTGCTCTTAAAAACTTATGGATCTCATTATTAACAGGACTATAATACCTTTCAGCAAGATTTCTTCGACGTTGTTTTATTGGTTTGAAACCTGGTTTAAGGTTTATCCTATGACATGAAATATTAGTGTCAATTCCTGGCATATCGTCCATCTTCCAAGCAAAGAGATCAACATTAGATTTCAGTAATTGGATAATGGATTCTTTAACCTTAACATCTAGATCTCTTGCGATAAAAGTTATTTTCTTCTCTTCTTCACTGCTCAAATTTATTTCCTCAACTTCATCTTTTTCAGCTTCTATTATCTCTTTCTCCAAAAGTCAGGAATGAACCTTTTTTGTTGTTTCTATGGGTTTCGGAAATCTTTCCTGTTCATCCCCTATTTGCTGTGATTGCTATGATGTTTTTGGCTTGAGCTTTCCAAGCTCGATAGCCTGACATTCCTGACCCAAAGTTGTATCTCCTTTTATAACATGAATACCTTCAGAAGTTGGAAACTTCAATCTTTGATGAAAGGTAGAGGGCACAACTTTTATTTTGTGTAACTATGTTCCTAAAATTACATTATAAAGAGATGAAGTATTGACCACCAGAAATCTCACAGAAGTTAAAACTGGTCCAGCTAAAACAGGGAGTTCTATCATCCCTTCTGGATATGTATGTGCGCCATTAAAACCAACTAAAGCAGCTTTCGATATAGTTAAATCTTCTTTCCTGAATTTGATTTTTGTGAAAGCTTGCTTGAAAATTATATCTGCTAAAATTCCAGGATCAGTTAAAATTTTCCTCACTTCCCAACCATCGATTGTTGACGTAATCAAAAGAGGTTTAGAATGGGAAGTACCTTCTTCCTTAGCTTCTTCTGTTGTAAACTCGATTGCTCTTTCTCCGTTTTCCAACTTCTGAGTTTTCATGCTGCCAACTTCTCTGGAGTATTCAGAAGCTCTTTTGATTTCTTTGGGAGAGGTTTCCATGAATCAAACAGGGTCTTCCTTCGACTGATATATTATAACATCAACCACTCTATGAACTGCTGGAGTTTTTTGTTTTTCGTCGTAAAGGGTTTCCAAATTGTTGAACTGTCTTTGAACAAACTGTTGAAGCTTTCCTTGAGAAATCAATTTTTGGATCATCATTATAAAATTTTTGAATTTATTTGTCAGATGATTGTATACTCTATGGTATTTGCAAAATGGATATCTTTCACCTTTCGACCTGGTGTTGTTCAGAGGTCTTGGCCAATAGAAGAATTTTTCCTCCCTGATTTTTTCCAAAATTTCTTCTAATGAGGCATTGAGTGGAAGGAAATTTTTCTCAATATCTTTCCATTGTTTCCAAGTTTTACTTATACTGCCTTCTGAAATCTTTCTGTGTTTGGATCTTGACTCCCTTTCTCTGCTATTGCTTCATTTCTTCTTTTCTTCTTCAACTTTGTAGATCTTATGGCGATTATATGTGTTTATGCTACCGACCTTTTCTTCCTATGCAGAGTATTTTTCAACTTTGACAATCAATTCAGCGATTGTTTTAGGTTTTTCCATGACCAAACCTTTGTGAACATCTGTTCCAGGGATAATTGCATTCTTGAATGCTATGATTGTAGAGTGGCCTGACAAAATCTTTTCATGAATTTTCTCAAGGATTCGCCCTGTTGTTGTCCCAGATAAAATAACAAGTCGATATCCATTTAGCATTTTCTGTTGCAGGAGTATTGCTCTAAAAACAGCTTTCGTAGAAAAAACTCTGATGCTTCTAGATTCTAATTTGTAAAACCATATTAAAGCATACTTGTCCAGACTATATGGAAACAAATGACACATCAAAACTTCATCTCATTCATATAGTCCCGTCATTTGCTTGTAGTGAAGCAAGTGATCGACTGGACCAGATTCACCTTTAAACATGTCAAATTTTGGGATCTGAATATTCTTTGGTAAGACTACCTGCATTATGCGGCTATGGAATGGTGATTCTCTTTCTTTCTCCATGAGCATCGAGGTTATCTGGTTAGTTGTCGGAGTATTTACATTTCTGATCATCTCTGATAGATCTGCTTTACTTTTCCTGATGAAATCTTCCATTCCAGCCTGGCTTGTGCTCCGAAATATGTTTGTTCAGATTGCATCACAAATTGCTCAGGTTGTCCGACTGGTGCCGATTCTTAATTCACCAGAGTTGCAGTCTCGTCAGCTAGAAACTCTCTTGTAATCAGAGTTTGTGACATAAATTTTTGTAAGATTTTCGACTGTGTTTGTTGCATTTTTTTTGCATACTCAGAACCAATCTGGTTAGCATCGAGACAGGATTAGTTTCTTGAATTGTCTCTTCTTTCTATTCCAGATTTGATTTGGTCTGAACAGTTTCTTGTGCTTGCTGCTCAGTGCTAGGATTTTGTTCTTGTTGATCAAGAGCTGGTGTGTTTCCTATTTCTTGAGAATTTTCCACCTGAAGAGGCTCTCCGACCTGTTCTTGTAGCTGAAATTCAACATTCTAAACAGGTTTTCCTGATTATTTTTTGACCATAATGGTGATTCAATCTTCTTTAGCTTAGAGAAATGTAACAGACGGCGCCAAAATGAAGGAGACAAAATTCCTTCCCAGAGGTTTAATCCTTCATTCAAAGAGTTTAGAGAGAGGAAGAGGTTCCCCTAGAGAGAGAACCTAAAAGATTCTAGGGAAAGAAAGTAAAGGGCTCTGAAGAGAGAAAATGAAAGAAGTGTCTCTAGTCTAGAGGAGTTATTTCTAGATCAGGTAGATTCTGATTCGATCCTTGAAATGGAGGTACACTCCACTATTTATAGACTTACAGAGTTTTGAAGTCAAACTCTTAGCTAACCATAAATGAACATCTGTCCTTTACTTTTTAAGTGTATGGCAGCTGTTTATAAGTGCTAGACAGTTGTTTGTTTACTTCTTTCCTATTAGGTTTCTTTTCAGAAATATCTATTGAGACGAGAAAGCTCTACAGAAAGCTTTTTCTGAAAAGGTGCTCCTACAGATTGAACTGCTGCAATCTTTACTGACTCTTCTTTTCAGACTCGGCTGATGCAATTCTTCGATTCCTCAGTCTCAATATAGCTCATTGTTTGCTGCCTCTCTGATTGATGTACTGGAAGTAGGTTTGTAATAATATTTGGCTTTATTGGTGTTTGGACTCCAGCCATGGTAATCACGCCCTGTTCCAGCAATTCTTAGATTTTTTTATGAAGAGCAGGATAATTATCCGTCAGATGGCCGGGTGATTGATGGAATTGGCCATACTCATTTGGGCTGTACTAGTAAGGTGGTAGATTCGATACTGGCTTTGGCTTAATGTCGGTTACCAATCCTGCGTCCAGTAGTCCAGGTAAGAGTGCACTCATATAGTGAGTTAACTTAGAGAATTTTTTAGGCTCCCTCCTCTTTGGATACTTTTGATTATGATGGTTGGCTGGAGCAGATTGGTTCTCTTGTACCTGCTGATTACGCCACAATCTGAAATGGCCTCTGCTTTTATGAAACCTGGGAAGTGACTTGCCGCTTTTTGTGGGAAGAAACATAATTCACATGCTTTTTGCCACTTTTCTTCCCCTTAGAGTCAGTTGCAGTTGTTGTCATGGTTGGCATGTACCCATTTTTCATTGAATCTTCCATATTTGTGGCAGCTTCAATAAACTTCTCAATTCTCTTCGGTGTAACCACACTCAAAGCAGCTTGGTATTGTGGATTCAGACTCTTCTTCAATATGGAAATCTGATCAGTCTCGGAAGGGCGCTTGATCATGCTTCTCACTTTCAACCTCCACTTGGCTACAAAATTTGTGAAAGACTCATCAGGTTTTTGCTACAGAGATTCCAATTGTTTTCGAGTAACCCTACCATCCGTCCTATATATGAAATGCATTTTGAAGGCGTCCCCCAACTAGACCCATGTCGGGTACTTAGACCGATCTAACTCAATTATCTATTCCAAAGCGTCTCCCACCAAGCTTCTTTGGAAAAGGTGGGCCATCATGCTATCACTCTTACCTAATAGCCTCATATTTCCTATATACATGATTATGTGGGCTTTGGCTGTTCCAGTCCCATCATACTGTTTCATCTTTGAATACTTAAAACTAGGTGGTAGTTCTTCATCAGGACACTGATACCATAAATCTAAGTCATAAGTAGTTCCCCCTTCTAAGCGCTTCAACCTTTGCTGAACATCGACCAGGTCTTGCTGAGTGGGGATGACTTTATCTTTGTTCTTTGTGCGCCATTCCTCTCGTAGCTTATATTTATCATCTGACAAAGGTTGTTGAACTGGATAAGTCTTCCCAAGTTCCTGATAATGAGTACGTGCGGCATCCATAGTCTTTAAGGTTGTTGCCGATGTTTAAGATTTTTTGGCATGATCTAAGTTTGGGGGAGGGGGGCTTACTCTCTTGATTTTGATTACTAGAGGCCACCTTCTCAGCCACCATCCTTTGATTGTTGGACCCAAGTCTTCTTTCAGAATCTTATCCAGACAGGCCTTGAGCATCCTTTCTATTTCTGACATACTGCTACAGTCATCTGCACGTTCTGCCATGCTTCCACTGTCCACACTATCCCCAATATCTGACTCTGTACTCAGAAACTGTAACGCCCCAATCTGAAACTCAAATCTCTAGGAGATTGAATCGCATCTCGAGGCGTTAGGTAATGCCAGGTGATTAAACAGCACTAAAACAACCATAAATAGAGGTTTATGAACCTAAATCAGAGTTAAGCTAATCTAGTTCGTCGGAACTTTAATCACCTCTAAAAAATGGTTAGTCCCAACAGAAAATTCGCTAGAGTTTCCCTTGTATTTTTAGGGTCTGAAACTTGTCACAAACCTGTATAAGAGATGATTTATCCAAAAATAGCATTCTATATCAATTCCATTCATCCATATCATCTCATCATATCCAATCAACCATATTCTTCAATATAGAATACCTAGTCATCCACTAGGTTGGATCCAAACCATACTTCTAAAATGATCTTTCGCTTGATAAAATAATATATATATAAGATTTGTTAAGTGATACTAAATATATATAAGTGTGTTTGTTTGACATTATATAGTTCAAAAGAATATATACAAAGCAAGGAAAATAACTGCATCATAATTAAATAATAACAACACCTCAAGTATAATAAACCTGAGGTGGATACTCTCCCTATACCTGCCTCCTCAAATTACTTAACATCCAATCATCCACTGCCTCCTCGATTTCCTGAGCAAAAAGCCAAGTGAGAACATATAATACTAACAGGTAGTCACTAATATGAATTTAAGACAATGCAGGTTTTAAAGAAAACCGAGAAATCATAATACAGTAATGTAAAAGCATTTGGTACCTTTACTACAACATAAACCGATAACCATTCACTTACCCATACAAGTAAATATAAACTAACAACATCTCACATCATAATATTGCGTAGTGTAATCATCTTAGAGTGAAGAGGCTACGACTAGATGTTTCAGCTCCTAGTCAGTGAGCAAAATCGTGTTCCAACTTAACCGATGTGGAACCCCATCGTTAATTCCTGATTTCCGACCGAGCGACTGATTTATCGGTTTTTGTGAGAAGCACGCTGGCTCATGATTTGGGTTCAGGTGGACCCTTGACCATAATTTGCCGATGTAGCCGTTGTCGCGGTGGTCAGCCGTTTGACTTGTGCAGACATCTTAATGATCATTAAAATAATCCAGGAGTTGTCACGCTCCTCAAGTCTTCGCCTAATCTAGGCAGCATATAACCTCGACATTTCTAGAATCATACACGTACCTATCCAAACAAGGCTTTCCAAAAAGAGAAATAGAATAACCTAGATTTCAATAGTTTTCCTATATCATGAGAGTCCCATTCCTGTCATGAGACAGGAAAACATAATGAAAATACGGAACAAATCATTGTTTTTAGGGAAAACTTCAATAATTTGCTCGTGTAGGCATTACAAGTCCATTTTCGGATCACCTAAAAATATATATTATAATATTATAAGTTTTAGTAGTAGAAAATAGTTTTTCCTACAAAACTAGCAACCATGTACATGTTGTGATCTCCCATCTAATATTATTCCGGGGAAAGCCGGTAATATAATCCGGGGAAAGCCGGGTAATCGGGGGAAAGCCCGTAATATAATCCGGGGAAAGCCGGTAATAATCCTAGCCGGGGGAAAGCCCAGCATAACATATATAGTATATATTCCGGGGGAAAGCCCGTACCTAGGGAATCACCAACACATACCCAACAACTGGGAACCTCCATCCCACACATCATCTTAAAACAACTACTTCTCCCAACATATGGAAGGAAGTAATATATATATATAAATATTATAAGAACCCCAAAATCCATTTGGTTTTGGAAATATACCCATCCCTAAAGCTCGACAACGATTAAATCTCGATTCTTTTGGAAATATAGTTTATTTAACTATAAATAAGAAAAGAATCATCCATATACTTATATATGTATATAACTCACTCATATATATAATTATTAGAATCTAGTTATTTTAAAATAACTATTACTGTTTTACATCACTATGTAAAACTATACTTTTAGAAAATCATTTTCGCATCAATAGGACATCACAAATAAATCGTGCATGCTTTGCAAAATAATTACATTTGATTTATAAATCTAAACCCTATCAAAAGCATTGAAAGCACTTTAATGGCTATAAGAAAGTATTTATAAGTTCCTATCTCAAATCCCGCAAGGCTCTCTCTACTGCATTAATTTCCTCCAATTAGTGTACTGTTATTAGTACACACTCCCAACTGAAAACAACACATTTAATTCACTTTCAAAACTTAATTCAATTCATACTAATTCCATATAGAATAGTCTAGGAATCTAAATTCTAACCTAAACAGATACTACAAGGGTCCAGGTACTTATCAAATCAAATAAGGGCTTTAGGACTATAACCCAATTTGTTGTAAATATCCTCTTCAATTGAGTTAGACCTCCGAATCTACAATCTAACCTAAAACAATAAATTTGGGTCAAAAACAACATTCCCAATTATCAATTCCATCAATTAAGGGTTTAAAAGGTCTAATCAAATCTTAAACTATTAACAAAAATCAACCCTAAAAATGAAAACTAAGATTAACAACATAAAATATCTAATTAAAAATTAAATAAAAGCTAGGGTTTCAAATTTATACCTCAATCCACAAATTAAATGGTCCCTACGATATCCATCGGACCGCCATCAACATCATCATCTTCTTCTTCCTCTTTCTCTCTCTCTCTCTCTCTTTCTCCTTCTCTCTCTCTCTCTCTTCCTTTCTTTCTTTCTCCCTTCCTTTCTTCTCTTTCCTCTTCTCCTTCTTCTTCCGTCCTTTTCTTTCTCTTTCTTTCCTTTCTATTTCTCTCCCTATCTCTACTATTATCAAACGGTGGAAGTAATAAAAAAAAAGTTTTTTAATTAAACTTATTAAAGGATAAGTTATAAAGAAAAACTTTGGTATATGGACATACACATAAATTATGCGTATACACACATACAAAAATCTGTTTACAATGGATAAGTTTACAAGGAAACTTTTTAATACATTATATACACGTATATATTGTACATATCTAAAAAAATTGGTCAAAATCGCGGTTTGAATTAGATCTTGGTCAAAATCGTGTTTCGGGCATCATGTCGGCCTCATTCGGCGTCTGATTTTTGCGTGTGAGTAGTCGAAATTCAATAACTTTTCGAGATCTATCCATTCGTACAGTTCGATTCTTCAAATTACCCTCCGATCGAAAACTCATTATTTTAATAATTAATTGGTTTCACGGTCAAATCGTTGGATTAGACTCTAATTGACTCAGAATGACTTTGACTGGTCAACTAAATTATTTTGGGTCGTTACAGAAACTTCTCAACCCGTTCTAATCTCTTTGATGGTCGGAACCAAACCTTTTCTGCACGCTTTCCCGTAATTACTACTCTAGACACCTAGTACCTACCTTAGTAGACACCAAAACCTTGTTAGAACCACAAGAAATCCCTACGTGGTCATACCTCAGGATTTTTGGAACATGTATGCAGCCCTTCGGGTTATCCTAAGGATACACTTTATTTGCTACTACATGCATGTTTGGTTCAACTAGACACTTTTGGGTGGTTTAGGGTACCTTAGCAGAATATACCTCACAGCCCAAAGGCTAGTCTCGGGTACGAGGCTAAGGTTGTGAAATACGACTCCGGTTATCACATACGACCCTCTGATCGGGCCGAAGCCGCAAACACGGGTTTGATTTTCCTACTGGGATCAAAGAAAGTGATGCATAATGCAGATGCAAGATGAATGGGTGCGTGCAAAGTGTGTGTGTGCAAGACCCCAGAAGTGTAAAATCATATAATTTCAAAGAAATACCCTTAGTCATTTTTCGAGTCGGATTCCTGTACTCCCTAGTGGAGTCGCCAGCTGTGGGATCCGTGCTGAGGAGAAAAACAAAACTACAAGGTTTTATTTCCTCGAGATTCCCAACTGGGGGGGGATGGAATCATCTAAAGCATATAAGGAGTCGCCACCTGATTCATCTGGGAATCAAGACCCGGTATTGAAAAATCATTTTTTTATTAGAAAATATAGCGATCTTCCAACTAGTCTGGTCTGCGTAGAGAGATTCCAGGTAAGGGAATCTGACAACCGGCCGATCGTGAGAGCAGCCTCTACTTCACAACTAAGGGTATCTGGGTAGAATTGTATGATTAAAATTATTACATTACACTAAGAAAGAGTATGTGCAATGAAAAGTAAGTTCTGGCCCCTCTCTAATCATGTGTTTCATGCATTTGAGGTTTCGGGGCAAAAGGACAAATATCACATGTTCTAACAAGAACACGCGACAAAAACGGTGCGACATGTGCAAGTTGTGATACACGTGCACCAAACACTCAGACACATAGACTCAAATCTATATGTTACAAACAAGCAATGTTGTTTGTGGATCTCTGTCCACGACCAACGAGAAGACAAAGGGATTCATCATGACTATGCAAAGTGGGATGCATAGCGAACTAGTCCCACAAAGAAGTGTAAATGATTCACATGCGAGGTAGACATGGAATCTGGGACCATGTCCTCCAAAATACGCAACCAATAGCGGTACATGGGAATGCTGGGGCCCACATATATACTCAAAGTACATGTGGCCAATCTAGGGAGCCACGTGTACACAATCACGATGTACAAGTAATTTGGGGACTCGTACCACGAAAAGATCCATGGGTTATATGAGGGAAAACTGGGCCCAAATACGTGCTCAAAATACACGTGACTAATCTGGGAAGCCACGCGTACGCACCCACAGTGTACAAGTATACTGGGACTTGTACAAAATAAAGAGCCATGGGTTGTATGTGGAAAATTGGGGCCCACACATGTGCTCATATATACATGACTAATCTGGGAAGCCACGCGTATGCACCCATAGTGTATAAGTATACAAGTATACAAGTATACAAGGACTTATACAAAACAAAGGATCCATGGGTTGTATGTAGGAAAACTAGGGCCCACACATATGCTCGAAATACACATGACTAATCTGGGAAGCCACGTGTACGCACCCACGGTGTACAAGTATACCGGGAATTGTACAAAATAAAGTGACACATGTATACTATAATACCCGTGACACACTGCATATTTTTACTTTTGAAAAACAATGACACGTGTAAGTCTCTTTGCACATGACCCAAATGGAATTTTATCTAAGACACGCGTAAACTGGGATACACGTGGTAATAAAATGCTTTTTCTTTTTGAAAACATGAATGACATTTACATGATTCTTGTTATATGTAAAAAAATCTACATGTAGTAAACTTTATTTTAAATATGTAAACTATATATACAAGATTTCAAAACATATATGAAACATAATAACTAGTCCATAGATCAAAGCTTGATGACTAGAAATTTAAACATCAAATATCATGAAATTCTTGAAAAATCCATTCATTGGATGAGTAACATACTACGTGATTAATTTGATACAAAATAACTTGAGATCAAGACATTTTACCTAGCTTTAGCCCACACTTCAAGAGAAGCTAGAGATCCTACTTTAATTTTTAAGCCATTTGTAGTGATTTGCCCTTTTGGGTGAGTTTTAAAGTGGAAATGGAGTGAAAAACTACTTTCTCCCTAGAAAATAGGCTAGAAATGGGCTTGAAAGTGTCTGGAAGTTTTCTTGAAAACAAAGAAGAAAGAGTACTTTTGTTCTCACCCCCAAAATTCTACCATTCACCCCCTTTTTTTAGAGATTTTGTTTTGTGTTCAAAATTCTACTATTCACCCCTTATTTTGGGAGTTTACTTTGGGTTCAAAATTCTACTTTTCACCCCCAAGGAATTTCTATTTTTTGGTCCGTTTATGTTTTCCTTTTCTTTTCTTTTTTTTTCTGCAATTATTTTTTGCAAAGCCGAGTTGACTCGGCTAAACTTTACAAAGCCGAGTCAACTCGGCTAAACTTTACAAAGCCGAGTTGACTCATCGTCATCTTCAACAACAAATATATGGACTGTTTTTTTTTTTTTCTGCAATTATTTTTTGTTATGGTTTCTTTGGTCTCCCCTCCCTCTACCGAATCTCTCCTTATCCCTCGATTTCTCTTTCATCTCCATTCTCTCTCTTTTTCTTATATATTTAATAAATTTTTATTTTATTTTTTTATAAAAGAATATGGAGAGGATGATAATAAATTTTGATTTCCTCCTACTCTCTTCTATAACGGTGTTTTGATTTTATGGATGACTACAAAATCATGGTAATAAAGAGAGAAATTAGAGAAAATAATAGTTATTTTGAAAAATAGGAATTTTGGGAATTACTTGGGGGGTGAAAAGTAGAATTTCGAACCTAACCCAAAAAATTAGGGGTGAATAGTATAATTTTGAACCAAAAATAAAATCTCTAAAAAAAGGGGGTGAATGGTAGAATTTTGGGGGTGAGAACAAAAGTACTCAAGAAGAAAACCTTTAGTTTCTCTCTTTCTCACTCTAGAAATCTTTCTTGCAAACTTTTTCCGAAAATGAAAGGGTCTCTCTCAAGTTGTTTTTCTTTTGCCTCTTAGAGGAGTCCTCTATTTATAGCAAAATGAGAGTTGGAAGGCTAATTTATGGTCGTTGGATCGTGGGATGATCAAGGGTCCTGGTTCGTCCTTATCCACGAAAGCAAAGAGGAGAGAGAAAATGCACCAACGGCTATAGCACTTCTAGCTATTGGATGCATGCGCCTGGCGCAAAACGCCAAAAAAAATGAGCTTCTTAACTGGAGCGAGAAAAAACCAGAAACGGCTAAGGCCCATGTGGTCGTTAGGGGTTGACGGCTGGAGGGGATATAGCCGTTGGGGGCATTTTAGTAAAAAAGGGATAGAGAAAGTGTGAAACGGCTAAGGGCACCTAGCCTTTAGGTGCCCAACGGCCAGGGCACCTGAACCGTTTGATCTGATTTTGAAAGAAATGGGGGATGGGTGACGGAAAACAGGTGGGTCAACAAATTGGATGACCAAACCCCAAAAGCACACTCAATGTGCGTTTTTGGCTAAAACGTATACCTGATGTGCGTTTTACCACGTCACATATTATTTTTTTTCTTTTTCTTTAAAAAAAAACATTTATTTTAAAAACAGACTCATGACTTCAGTTTTTTTTTTTTTTTAAAAAAAGTGGTGGGTGGGTATTATTACCCACCTCCCTTAAATATAACAAGTTTTTAAGTGGGTATGTTAATCCACCTAAAAAAACTTTTTTTTTGTAAAACCAAATTTCTCCCTGATGACGTCTTTAAAGGGCATCCACAGTGGTGCAAAATTCTGGCTAAATTTGCATAAATTGTTACACATCTGAGCATGCTAAATGTGGAAACGGAACCTACATGTCTCATGGGTAAGCTAAATTTGGCGGTCTCCACTTTCAATCTGTTGATTTTGGGAGTCGTTTGATGTGGGGCGGCTTGGGGGGAGGGCGTCTGATCATTTAAAAAAATATATATATAAAAAAAAAATTAGGACACAAGCATCATTTTTAAAAAAATATATGAAATTCCTCTAGGGANAAGGCGTCTGATCATTTAAAAAAATATAAAAAAAAAGTTTTAGGACACAAGCGTTATTTTTAAAAATGATGGTCATGTCCTTAAAATAGTTTTTTATTATATTTTTTTTTGCAAACTTATGAGAGAGAGAGAGAGAGAGAGAAACTTTTCTTCCACTGTGTTACTTTGAAATGTAGGGTAAATTTGGTAAGCCAAATTTGGCTTTTACCCTTGGACTGTTGTGGATGGCCTAACAGAATGGGTGGTGGGTGATTATTACCCACCACCTTTAGTTATTTTTCATATGTAAGTGGGTATGGTTAACCCACAAAAACCTAAAATTCTCCTCAAACCAAACCTTTTTTTTTTAAAAGAGGTGGAGGGGTGGTGTATGATGGTTTGGTACACCTATGCTACATTTGTTGTAAGTAAGGTACACCACGTCTGTGTACACCACTCACACTTTCGCATATCCTTGCTTAATCCCACGCCAATTCAAGTCAAAATTTTGGCCAATTTTCTTATGGGTCCCACATTCTGTACGCATCTCGAGGAGTGTCGATGATCAGTTATTTTCACATGGGGTGCGAAAATTTGGCGTCTACAAATGGCGCTTGTTTTGACTTGCTCCTTTTAACTTTTCAGGTGGTACGACGGGTCCAGCCATCGAACCTTGTGAGGCAGCCCGACCTTCATGATTATAGGCCGAGAAAGGGTTTGTATCCGCCTCCTCTTCCTTGGAATTTTGACGTGTATATTCTGAATAGAGATCCCTTCCACGTGCACATTAGCAGGCCTGCTGATGAGGTTGAAATATCACCTTACTTTAGGTGTATGAGGAAGGGGGATCAATTTCTACCTAGTTTTCGATTCTTTTGAAACTCAATTCACAATGAGATAATATTAAGATAACCAAGTAATGACTTATTCGATTCTCAAGTGCGGAATTGACCTAGAATCAAATATTTCAAGCTTGCACAACAAATCATCAACAATGAAGTAAGTGACACTAAAGATTTTGTTGACGGGGAAAATCCAAACGGAAAAAAAAACCCCGGGACCTAGTCCAGAAATTACCACTAAGAGTTTATAGAAATCTTACAACCGTTCACATCGAACACACGAATCCCCTCGTGCAAAACTCGACCGGTCTTTCTACACAGCTCGAATCCACGAACCGCCTCTTCAATGGTGAGAGAGTGTGCCTCCAACTCAGAATCCTCCAAGTCTCACACTTGTGCTTGAATCTTCACAATACACTTGATATCAATCAAGTTTTTCCAGTTCGCCGGAGCTACACAGGCGACCTCACCGGAACTTCACTGGTGTCAATGAGAGTGGATGAACTGTTCTGAGTTTCTGCCCCTACTAGATCTTCATGCTATATGAATGTTCTAAGTCTTTCTAGCTAAGATGAAG
>MVGT01001538.1:5145-33967 GCA_002174775.1 Macleaya cordata
CAGCTGCTGCCGGCGGCAGCAACTGCACAGATCCGGCGAGACAGCAGCAGCTGTTGCTGCTGCTGATGTCACTCACTCTCTCTCTCTCTCTCTCTCTCTCTCTCTCTCTCTCTTTCTTTCTCTTAACTAATTCTTTCAAATCACCTCCCCTCCTTCCTATTCAAGGGTTTCACCCACCTATGGTATATTTTCCTCTATTTCAAAATATTATGCTAAGGTGTATAACATGACTATAAAATGTTGATGTTTCAAGCTACTTAGTACTTGACATATATCCATCAAAAGTGGATCTTAAGGCTACATTTTTTACCATGTGTTTAATTCTAATTTGGTGAACAAATCTTTCCAACTTTAGGTGTCATATATGGATATTAGGTAAGTTTTTGGGAATATACTAGTTTAAATTATATTTGGTTTGTTTCTCTATTGTGCAAATCGAATGGTTGGCATCTCTTGATTCTTATCTTGGAAAGGAAATATTTTTATTGTTAGTAATATTTTCAAAATGAGCTAACCAAAATTAGTCTTCATCAAATGAATTCAAATTTTGAATTCATTTCCTAACTTAGATGTTATACTAGCTTGGTAATTATTCCTTGACATTTTGGTCACTTGCTAACCAAATATATATATGTCTATACATATATGTACATATATATTCATTTATAACATGAATATCTTCATTGCATGCATGAAAATTATTTTAGGTAACAATATATGTGTTAGGAGAGAGATTGGATTGATTCTTTCTCCGTCTCTCTCTATCTCTAACGCCCCCACCTATGGGGTCCACTTTGTCATTAATTTGTTGCATGCAATATACTTTGTGTGATTTTAAAAAAACCTGTTCCAATGAATTAAATCCTCACATGCATATATATATATATATATATATATAGATATCAAATTAACATAGTTTTACATGAAATAATGATTTCAACTTAACACAACTACAAATGATATCAACAAATTTCACATGGAATAATAACTACTAATGACATCAACAAATTTCACATGAAATAATAATTTCAATTCAACATAACTACTAATATTAACCATCTAAACACATGCAAAGCAAATTTATGCATGCATGCAAAATGTGTGCGTAGGCAAGGGACTCATTAATTCCACCCCTATGGAAATTAACACATGGGTTTTTGACACCCAACACATGGATTAGTCAAAAGTTTTCGGACTATACTCAACCCATAGGCCTGGGCCCATCTTGTCCATTTCACAATATAAGAAAAATTAATTTTCGGGTGTTACACAAGATTTTAGAAATCACCCTAATTTTATATTTTCCAGAAATAATGGCGATTGTCTATGCTTTGGTCTGCATTAGAGATAGAGGATAAGGGAATCCTAGTACTGGTCGGGAAGGTGTTAGGCACCCAACAACCAACCGATCATAAGATCGACCTCTACTTCAGCCGTCCCCTCCCTACAATCTATCACCTTTTGCTTGATCTCTCTCTCAATTAACACTAAAAAGAAAAAAGTATTGGCAGGAGAAGAGGAAAAAGATAAGGAGAAGGGGGTCATATAACTCATCAACTTGAATCATCATTAAGGTAGGAAGAAAAACTACACACAAGGTCTCATTATTTCATTCCTATTCAATTATATGCATTTTGATCATTCGTATAAAGAAAAAAGAATATATGTTCTTATGTTTTACTTGATGACTTTTAATAGTATGTCTTTTTGTTTTTTGATATGGGTATATATATACACACATATACATATATACATGTATATACACATATGTATATATTTATATATATATGAAGTGCAGACCTAACAATATTAATAAGATGTTTGGTTTGTAGTATGTTGTGTTTCATTAACATGTTTGAATGCACACTACCATATGATGATTGATGATCATGAAGAAAGAAAGCATGTTCATGAAATGGATCTAATAAATGCCTAATGGCGTGCCTTAATGGCGATACCTCATGATGGGTCCCCGTAGAAGATGATCATATGATCTGAGTGGCTCCGATAATAGCCATAAAAAATAAAAAACATGAAAGAACATGCATGCTGTCAAAAAGTGAAATTTTTTTGATATCTACTGTTGCTGTCACTTTGTGACATTTACTGATCTTGATGCACATTATTGTTGTTTCCATTTAATTGGAGTGGTATATGCTGTGTGTGATCATATGCATAGTATTTTGATGTTTTATGTATATCTAAATGATAGTTAGAACTTAATAAACATGTATGTGAAAGTTTTAGTGATGATTTGTCACAGTTCTTAACGTTTTGAGGTTCAAAAATGGTGTTGTTACCTATTTTTAAAAGTGTGACACATGTTGGAATTTGGTGTTATATGCCACTAATGATCGATAGTCTTATGTTGGAAGATTGGTTATACTTTAATGTGTTAATGTTTCATGTTTAAAGATGTTTTAAGCATTAATAGGCTTAACAACAACTCGTAAAAGGTATCATTAAATGCATTAGGGCATGGTGAGTGGAGAGAAAATCCTTGGGTATTTAAGGACTTTGGTGTATATTTTTTTTATGTTTTGTTTAATCTTGTTAGTTCTTCCTACTGAGTTTTACTCATTATTTTTCCCTACTTCCCACAGATCCAAGAGTTGGACCTAGGGGTGTCAACGGGTCGGTTCCGGATCGGAACCTAAAGGTTCCAGATCCGGTCCCGTTTATAAGAAGCGGTTCCGGATCCTTTCGGTTCCGGTTCCGGAACCTCAATTGGTGGTTCCGGATCCGGTACCGCTAGGATCCGCGGGTACCCGCGGGTACCCGNTGTTAGAGATTTTTGTTGTACTCTTATCGCCTTAGTAATTTTTAATTAGGTGATAGTGTGATCCTTAACCATAGTCACATTGACATACGGTTAAGTTCATTAACTGTAGGGTGAATTTAGACTTTCACTAATTTATATTATATCACATGAGAAGGAAAATGACTTTGCTTATGTGTTATTATTACTATTATTCGTGGAATTTATTTATTTGCTTTAGATTCATTGATGAAATCTTGAAGCTTGAAACTTTACATATTCCTTTATCTAGTTGCATGGATAGGAACTGTATTCATTAGATTAAATGAATTTCGATGTCTAAGAACTTAAATGATGACTTGAAAACTTGTGTTTTTTTTTTCAAAATTTTGGTGTACAATCCAGTAAAGTTTCACTACTTAAGGGCTTACGAAACCATAAGTATTGCTACTAAAAAACTGAGCCTTAGGTGCTGAAAAAGTATGGGATTTGCACATTGCTTGTGTTCTCCACGATTTCTGTGTCAAACTATCGGGAATTTGCTTTTTCTAAAACATGAAAACTGTAGCCCCAAATGTCTAGGTTAAACAGAACTTTACCTTGCTAGTTTTGGATGTGTATGTTGGGAGCAATGATAAGATTACTATAGCTGATGCAGACTTTACCAGATGGAGTTTTAGGCTGGTGGTTTTGTTTATTTACTTCCATTTTAAGATTAGTTCTTATATTCATTCAATAAGATCTTTAGAACTATGGAAGTAACACATAAAACTCATATGAATTACTCAGGATTGACCAGGAGACTTAAGTTGATCTAAAGTCTTGACTGTTAAAGCTGACCATATTAATACGCCAAGTGTTTCAACATTCTTCCTTCTATCCATTAATGCAATAGACTTTAGGCTCGGGTGATTAGGTCAGATCACGGGTTCCGAGGGCTAGGGTGCTACAGAACCTGTGCCCATCATTTACAAAGGCTCTAACTGTAGACATCATAGACGTTAGATCAACCATGCTTACACTATCACTAGTTGTACTCTAAAACTCGTAGCCTTACAGGTAGAATTCGACAACACTTTCTTATGAAAGTTGTTCGTCTAGATGTCTGCTATCTGTAGTCCAAATTTCAGAATTTTCTGATAATCCATCTGGCGATTATGATTTTTGTACCGAACTATTACAAGTCTGGTAATAACAGTGACATACCTGACCAGCGACTTAGACCTGTCGTTTGAGTCACTTTTACTCATCAAAAAGTTTATCTGAAAGTTTTAAGATGTTCGTACTTGAGTCTACTTTCCAGAGAGGTATAATTGTGTCATTCTGACTCATAAAGAAACCTAGAGAAGTTGCAAAGTGAAGGACGTCGGTCAAGTATCTGCCTTCAGCCTTTAACCTTAGTCACACTTGTGGACCCCCCTTTGAGTTTGACTACTGTTGAGACCTCACTTGACGACCGGAAACACTGGTACTATTGTAGATATTGTTCTTAATAAGACACTATATCCTTAATTATATTTTGATAAGCACAGTTATATTTCATTTAATACCTTTATATTTATATTAGTTGGTCAATTATTTTACCAGATTTCAATTAATTTAGTGTATTTTGTTTGTGTGCGGGAAATATGAGTGGAATAGATAAAATGATTAAAAAAAAACAACTTACAACATTTGTAGATGTTGTGGTACACAAGAGGCGGGTTAGATCAATGAAATGGTGAAACACCGTGAAAGTGATGGAGTTGATAAGGGCACCCGAAGAAGCTATCAAGGCCTCCTGGGCACATTTTCATGGCACTTGGACATAGTCAATGTTGGTTAAAACTAGTTAATTTTTAAGAGAGAATTAAATAACAAGAGGTTGGTATCATCATCATCATGATGTCACCATTTTAAGATCTCAAGTAACCCACATTTTTGGTCTTCTGTTGGTTACCTAACTGCTTAGGATGATGTCAACGAGACTTGATCAATCCCTATCCAAGCTTAACCAAGTTTTATTGCACGAATCTCGAGGAAGAATTACTAAAAAGGTAATCAATGTCGGACCTACTACCTTGTTTCATAGTCATACGATATTCCCTTTTCAATTTCTAATTTCACTCCTATTAGGTTATGGTTTCCTATCTAAAGTAGGTCCAAATTATGTATAACATGAAGATAGTACATACAGAGAAAGGGGAAGAGGCCTTTGGGGTCATACCTAGTTGGAAGAAAGAGAGAGGGGTTGGAGTACGGGTGTTTGATTACTAGATTAGTATGTGGTTAATGAGAAGAAAATTCACATTCTTACATGTGATTATCGTTGATTCAATAGAGTAGATTCCGAAGACCTTAGGAATTTATCTCATTGGTTAAATTAGTATTTTATTTTTAGTTGTTTACTCTAAATTTAAACTACTAGGATTATAGTTTAGTTAATTTTAGATTTGATTTACTTTCTAATTAATCTTGTCCTTATGGGATCGACATCGTAATACAAGCTATATCTATATATGATTCGTGTACTTGCGAGTAATATTTGATTTAAATTAATCTATTAACTTAGGTTAATTTGAATTCACATCATATATAATAAAAAAAACTTGGCACCTCTCGATAGTGACCTAACACGTCGGGTTTCGGATCTCATTTTTGGGTTGACCAGGGATTCGGAAACCTGGGGTGTTACAGGATCGATGAATTCTGATTCAATATCCTTGATAGGCAACTTTTTTTACTCTTTTTCTTTGAGATTTTTTTTGCATCAATGTTCATGTTGAACTCTTATGAGAATGTTGCTAATTCAACGTTCCGAAATTCTTTTCCTTGATTCATAATAGCTAGCAATGTGTAATACCCTTAATTCTTGAAGTTACTAATGTTGGGGGCAACCCAATATTGTTAAGGGCACCCTGACAGAGTTTTAGTAAAAATTGGGTTTATACTAGTTATAAATATAAACTAACCCCAAAACCCCCTTTTTTTGTTTGGATCGACTAAAAGAGAGGGAGAGCAAGAGAGAGATGATCGACCAAGGCAAGAAGGCAGAGAAACTCCAAGTTTCTCTTAAAGGTTCGATTGAGGAAGGATCGTGTACATGAGGGAAGGGGCTGAAGGCTTCAAGTGCAGGGATTCCTCTTCTTCTGGCGATTTCGGAGAAAATTTTGCTTTGAGGAAAGTAGTAACTTGCTACTTTGGTGTAGACTTAGGTTTTCAATGTTGTTCAATTGAATACTTGATGAATGTGTACGTGAAATCCTAGTTTATGTAATGTTACATGATAACTACATAAATGAATGTAAGTAATTCATGATTGTATGATGTGTGCTTGTTTCTAATGGTTAGAATGCATAAAATCTATATATATGAGAAGTGTATATGAATCCCTAATGTTTGCAGGAGAGAAAATTGAGTTTCCACGGAGTTTTGATCATGAACAAAACCAAAAATCATAAAGAAACCCAGAGGGTATCGATAACTGCTCATCCTCGAGCAACGGATGGGGCTAGTATCGATACCCACATGGATGAGTATCAATACTGAACTCATCTGATGCATAAAGTAAAGTTGGTATCGATACCTATCTGATGCTAACTAGGTAGTAGTATCGATACCCACAAAGGGAATATCGATACCGACTGACTGTCAGCCCAAAATTAAATTGTTTTGGAGTCCTTTTGATGGTAAGCTTTTGGTTAATGGATATCATGATGTATGACATGTAGGATATGGTTAATTTTATGCGTTTAGAAAGCATGAAAAACATAATTAAACTACTTTCATATTGATGAATACTTGTGGACACACCTATCATGTAAGAAACCTTCATAAGCTTGATGTATGCTTAAATAACTTATTTGGCTTGTGTGCAAACATCGTTTGGGTCCTTTATTGGCCTGATCCACTCCAAGCGAGGTCTACGGAATCACTAAGTGAGGTCTACAGAATCACTTGACACGTAAGTAACGCCGACAGGGTTACCAGTGTTCGGGGATGGATTTCGAGGGAATTCATCGGATTCACGTGGCGCACGACCAGTGTCTCAAGTGAACTACAGGGACGGGTTAAACGTGGGTAGTAACTAGAGTACACCATTTTTTGTGAGAACTTAATCCTAACTAAAGATCATAAAACACCCCAGCCGTCATTTTATACATCTTTTTAAATTTGTTTAATCTTTTATGTTGACATATCTTATGCTATATTGTTAATATACCCTCGTGAATCTCATGGTTATCCTAAATCTAAGCCAAGGGAACTAGTGAACTTGCTGGCTAGGTTTTAACCTAGCACCATTAATCTTTCAGGTCCAGGTCATCAGGCGAATACTCAGTAGTGGAGGTGTCCATAAGTCAAGAATATTCGTTTATTATTCTTTGAGAATATTCGTTCATTCGTTTGTTCATATGACAGTTTATCTTTAAGTTAATAAAGTTTATTTTTACTTTATTTTACTTATATATTGCATGTGAGTGCAAGCTTCTTGTTAGCTTGGTGTAACGCGTACGTCCTAGAGCTGTAGGTTGTTAATGGTTCCGCTAGAATGCCTTGTTCTCTTTGAGTAAGGGCTGCAGACCTGAAATGTGAGGGCGGGGCATTACAGTTTGTATCAGAACCTCAGGTTCAAATTCTTAGAGGGAGTTGTGTTGAGTTAGGATGATGTTTGTGACACATAGGCACATCTTATGACACATTTGGATGTTTTGGTTATCTTTGTGTGATTGTTGTTGTTTGACTAGTCTAAGAGTTAGACTATGTCGTTTGGGTCTGTAGGTTGGTTATGAAACTTATCTAGATGGGCAGGTACAAGGAAACAGGTAGAACCATATTATATTAAGGTACCGCCATCAACCGAGTAAGTGGGAACACCGACGTAGTTTTTGTTCTGTAGACACCTCAAGTTTTTAGGTTTTCCCTACGTTTGGAAGTTTGGATGAACCGTGTGTTTCACCCCTGTAGCGCAAGAGCTGACGAAGCAACGAGGGTCTTAGTAGAGGAACTTGTTATACACATTGAGATGCATAGTAGATGTTGATTGTCTATATGAGAATGAGATCTATGCAGGTATGAAATAGATGCATTAGAAGTGGATATGCAGGAATGGGTAGTGATGACTGCCAGGCTTATTGGCAATAGTTTGAGAGTAGTAGCCCATGGATAGACTGAGGCTATAGACTAAAAAGTATAAAATGAGGTATGGGGACCATTTTGATGGTGGTATCTCTCATAGAGAAATGATACTAGTGAATAGTATTTATGGGATTTAATAGTTAATTGTGGAGGACTGGATTTCTTCTTAGATCATTTTTATAGATCTGAATGGTTGAGATGGATATTAGGCATGGATTGGCTTACTGTACCATGCAAGGTTGAACTGTTACGCAAAAACAGTAACATTTTCTATTCCAGAGGAAACGACATATGTGATGTGGTCTCGATAGGACACACCTGTACTTTGTGGATATGTTGGAACATTCGGTTGAAGGCAGAGAGCTTAAATCAATTATTGTGGTGCGCTAATACCGTGATGTGTATGGCGAGGTCCTAGAGTTACCAACTCACTGTGAAAGAGAGAGAGTTCTGCTTGGAGCTGGTTCGGGGCACAAAATCGATTGCTAAGACACCTTATCGGATGGCTTCAACTGAGATGAAAGAGTTAAAGAACTAGATAGACCAATTATTGACTCAGGGTTTCATTCGTCGTAGTTCGTCACCTTGGGATGCACTTGTCCTTTTGAATTAGATGAAGGTGAGTCTATGAGACTTTGCATAAACTACTGAGATGTGGGTAAGGTATAGGTTTGGGGTAAGCATATATCATTTTCCTAGGATAGAAACCTTAATTATTTGGCTCAGAAGAGCGTGATAGTTTCTCATTTTGACGTATGGTAATGCTATCAACTTGAGTCTAGAGTGGGACTTTTTGTGGTTAGGTTATGCATGAGAGATGAATCTGTAGAAATTTTTGGTAATGTTGATTGGACTTGTGAAGGCCTCAACATTTTTGGTAGACCGTGTTAGTCAGGCCAAATTTTAGCGATATTGGATAAGGTTGTTAATACCTTATTAGTTGGTTTCATGATTAACTCCGAAATGCATGAGGGTAGTAGGACCCATTGTGCATGGTAAGTACTGAGAGATGTTAATATTTTGCCAAAATTTGACAAATGTGAATTTTGGACAGCATAAGGTGAAGATCTTGGGACATGAAAGTGTCAGGTATTGGGGTGACTATGATAATCTCTCCAAACGATCGTGACTAAGGGTCGTAACTTTTCTACTTGGGTCGGGCATTATTGATGGTCCATTGTGGAAATTTCTTCATAGCACATTTTCCTAAGGCCCTTTTGGCTAGGGAAGGTGTGGAGACGTTCGAGTGAGGAAGTTAGTTTGAATAAACTTTCTATAACGATACGCTTGTATGGCATCACCATGTTCACAAATCTTCTCGGAGGTGAACTTGGATTAGTGGTGGTTTCGAATGAAACACATCGGTGGTTATGATGTGTCTTCTTATAAATGACAAGGTAGCTATCATGATAGGAATGACGAAGGGATAAGAGGAGAGTTTACTCGACTCATTATACCACATTGGTAGTTTTGATGTCCTCTTATATTTGGGGGCATTAGTTGATTAGTGAGGAGGCGTAGCTCATTACTGAAACCTCAAAGATTTGAATTCTCATAAGCACGAATTAGAACTTTAGACCATGGAGATGGTTTGGATTTTCAAGGACTGTAACTCCAAATAATCATATGTCTCGGGATAGTTAATGTAGTAATTGACATGTGGAATAGATAACCGGGAGTGTTGTGACTTCCGAGAAGGGTTATCATTAGTAATCGTTAGAGATGGCGTCCAAGTATATTTAAGATATGGATTCTTGGGACAGAAATAAATGTTACTGGGTTGCTTAGCAGCTTAATTACACTTGTGAGTTGGAACAGGAGCGACAGTGGATAGCTCTAAAGTTCAAGCTATACTGAAGTGGCGGCAACCCACTACAGTGATAGAGGATCAAAGTTTCCTAGGTTTGGCTGGGTACTATAGGTGGTTTATCGAAGGATTTTCGTGGATAGTAGGTCCTTTGACTAGTTTCACTAAAAAGGATGTTCCATTCAAGTGGGATGACAAGTGTGAGCAAGCTTTTCTACAGTTGAAGGTAAAGTTGACAACAACTCCAGTTCTAATTATATCGAAAAGTGGAACTGGACTTGTGGTGTTTACCGATGTGTCGCATCAAGGACTGGGATGTGCATTAATGCAGAAAAATCGAGTGGTTGCTTATGCTGCGAGACAGTTGAGGATACATGAGCACAACTATCCAACTCATGATCTCGAGTTAGCAGTTGTAGTGTTTGCACTCAAGATTTGGAGACACTACTTGATAGGTAAAAGGTTTGAGCTCTTTTCGGATTATTAAAGTCTCAAATAATTATTCTCACAGAAGGAGCTGAATATGAGGCAGCGTATATGGTTAGACCTACTGAAGGATTACGACTTTCAGTTGCAGTACCATCCGGGAAAGGCTAACGTGGTGGCAGATGCTCTAAGTAGGCATCCTAAGGGCATAGTGGCGACTATGATGGTCTAGTAGTGGCGACTATTGGAGACAGCTTCGGAGTATGACTTCGATTTGGCAACCCGCGAGCAGAGACAGCTGGTGTTGGGTAGTGTGGTCATTCGACCTACTCTGGTAAGCCAAATCATTAGTGAGCAAGAAAACGATCAATGGTGCCGTGACAAGGTTGCAGGTGTTTAACAAGGGAAAATCACGGACATGACTGTAGGAGAAGACAGTGGCTTGAGGTTCAAGGGTCGTTTGTATGTTCAAGAGAAATCTGAGCTGAGGAGGAACATCTTGAACGAGGCACATTGTAGTAAGTACACTATACATCTTGGAGAGAACAAAATGTATTGGGATCTCAAACGACACTTCTGGTGGTCAGAAATGAAGCGTAGCGTTGCAGAGTTCGTGCGTACATGCTTTACGTGTCAGCAAGTAAAGGCAGAGCATCGAAAACCAACGTGTATTTTGCAGTCCTTAGATATACCCGAGTGGAAGTGGGAGAATATATCTATGGATTTCATTGATGGATTACCCAAGACTAGGAAGGGAGACGACTCCATTTGGGTGATCGTGGACTGACTGACCAAGTATGCACACTTCATGCCAGTCAAGAAGACATACACCACAGAGCAGTTGGCATCGTTGTATGTAAAGCAGATAGTTCGATATCACGGAGTTCCAGTCTCAGTGGTGTCAGATCGGGATGCCTCGTTTACCTCGAGGTATTGGAGAGCTTTTCAAGAAGCTATGGGGCGCAGCTTGACTTTAGCACAGCCTTTCATCCACAAACGGATGGGTACACAGAGAGAGTTAACCAAGTGCTGGAGGACATGCTCCGTTGTATAGTTCTAGACTTTAAGGGTAATTAGGAAGATTCATTACCGCTTGTTGAGTTTGCCTACAACAACAGTTACCAAACTAGTATAGGGATGGCACCGTTTGAAGCATTGTATGACAGACGTTGTAGACCTCCAGTATGTTGGACAGAAGTCGGAGAGTCGAAACTTCCAAGATAAAAAATTATGCAACAAACTACAGAAAAATAGCTCTAATCAGAGGGCGTATGCGAGCAGCTCAGAGTCAACAGAAAAGTTACGATGATCAGAGGCATAGGAAACTTGAGTTTGAGGTAGGTGATCAAGTGCTACTGAAGGTATCACTGATGATGGGTGTTCTTCGGTTCGGCAAGAAAGGGAAGTTGTCGCCGCGGTTCGTTGGACTTTTTTTCCTATCCTGGAAAGAGTAGGGAAAGTGGCTTACCGGTTAGCTTTACCAAATTAGTTGGCAGGAATTCATGGAGTCTTCCATATGTCTATGCTTCGGAAGCATCTCAAAGATGAGGACCCTCCAGCAATAGTCGATTTTCACAAGGTAGAGTTGCAGCCAGGAGCAACCGATGTAGAAAAGCCGTACATGATTCTTGACTGCAAGGAACAGAATCTTAGGTCAAGATCAATACCTTGGGTAAAGGTGCAGTGGCATCACCATGATGAGCGTGAGGCCACGTGGGAGAGAGAAGATGAGATGCATGCGAGTTACTCGGATCGTTTTGAAGATGTATATGTGATTTTGAGGACAAAATCCTTTTTGTGGGGGTATATTGTAATAACCTTAATTCTTGAAGTTACTAATGCTAGGGGTAACCCACTATTGTTAAGGGCACCCTGAGAGAGTTTTAATAAAAATTGGGTTTATACTAGTTATAAATATAAACTAACCCCAAAACACCATTTTTTCTGTTTGGATTGACCAAAAGAGAGGGTGAGAATGAAAGAGAGGATCGACCAGGGCAAGAAGGCAGAGAAACTCCAAGTTTCTCTTGAAGGTTCGATCGAGGAAGGATCGTGTACGTGAGGGAAGGGGCTGAATGCTTCAAGTTCAGGGATTCCTCTTCTTCCTCGCGATTTCGGAGAAGGTTTTGCTTTGAGATAAGTAACTTGCTCCTTTGGTGTAGACTTAGATTTTCAATGTTGTTCAATTGAATATTTGATGAATGTGTGCGTGAAATCCTAATTTATGTGTTGTTACATGATAACTACATAAATGAATGCAAGTAATTCATGATCGTATGATGTGTGCTTGTTTCTAATAATTATAATGCATGAAATCTATGTATATGAGAAGTGTATATAAATCCCTAATGTTTGCAGGAGAGAAAACCGAGTTTCCACGGAGTTTTGATAATGAACAAAACCCAAAATCACGAAGAAACCCTAAGGGTATCGATACCCACTCAGAGGGTATCGATACCTACTCATCCTCGAGCAACGGATGGGGCTAGTATCGATACCCACACGGGTGAGTATCGATACTGAGCTCATCTGATGCATAAGGCAAAGTTGGTATCGATACCCATAAAGAGGGTATCGATACCAGCTGTATCTGATGCTAACTGGGTAGTTAGTATCGATACCTACAGAGGGGGTATCAATACCAACTGACTATCAACCCAAAAATAAGTTGTTTTGGAGTCCTTTTGAAGGTAAGCTTTTGGTTAATGGATATCATGATGTATGATATGTAGGATATGGTTTATTTTATGCGTTTAGAAAGCACGAAAAGCATAATTAAACTACTTGTGAACTACTTTCATATTGATGAATACTTGTGGACACACCTATCATGTAAGAAACCTCCATAAGCTTCATATATGTCTAAATAACTTATTTGGCTTGGGTGCAAACATAGTTTAGGTCTTGTATAGGCCTGGTCCACTCAAAGCGAGGTCTACAGAATCACTTGACACGTAAGTAACGCCTATAGGGTTACCAGTGTTCGGGGGATAGATTTCGAGGCAGTTCATCGGATTCACGTGGCGCACGGCCAGTGTCTCGAGTGAACTATAGGGACAGGTGAAACGTGGGTAGTAACTAGAGCCACTTGTTGCGAGAACCTAATCTTAACTAAAGATCATAAAACAACATAGACGTCATTCTATGCATCTCTTTAAATTTGTTTAATCTTTTATGTTGACATATCTTATGCTATATTGTTAATATACTCTCGTGAATCTCATGGTTATCCTGAATCTAAGCTAAGGGAACTAGTGAACTTGCTGGCTAGGTTTTGACCTAGCACCATTAATCTTTCAGGTACAGGTCAGCAGGCGAATACTTAATAACGGAGGTGTTCGTTAGTCAAGAATAAGTCTTCGGAGTTTTTCTGGATTTCCGTGAAGACATTAGCTATTCTTTAAATTAAATTTAGTTTGGTTTGGACACATGCTTAGTCCATTATTCTTTGAGAATATTCGTTCATTCGTTTGTTCATATGACAGTTTATCTTCAAGTTAATAAAATTTATTTCAGCTTTATTTTACTTATGTATTGAATGTGAGTGCAAGCTTCTTATTAGCTTGGTGTAACGCATACGCCCTAGAGCTATAGGTTGTTAATGGTTCCACCGGAATGCCTAGTCCTCATTGAGTAAGGGCTGCAAACCTGACATGTGAGGGCAGGGGATTACACAATGATGGGGGATCATGTATATTTAGGAGTAGATCATGATTTTGTGAAAAATCATGTATTGGTGTGCTAGGAGTGTCTTGAAAAGTGCCAGTAGCTTTTGGTCCAATTACTTGTACATCATCCTCTAAATCATCTAAGTATTGGTAGTCATCCATCAAATTAACAATTGTTTGGATTTTTTCAATACATTCAATTGATGTCTTCTTAGATAATTGAAGGAGGTAAAATCCTTCATTCAAGATTCTAGAGAGAGAAAGTGGTTCCCTAGAGAGAGAACCTAGAAGATTTTAGAGAGAGAGAAACTAAAGGATTCTAGAGAGAGAAAGTAGAAAACTTTAGAGAGAAAATGAGAAAGGTTTCTCTGATCTAGAGGAGTTCTCTTCTAGTTCAGATTAGTTCTCTTTAGTTAAGATTAGTTAGTCCAGAAAGTGAGGTGCACTCCTCTATTTGTAAGTTTACTGAGCTTGTAAGTCAAACTCTTAGCCAACCAGTAATGAAAATCTGGTCTTCACTTTATAAGTGTCTAACTGCTATTCATAAGTGCTAGACAGTTGTTTTGTAAGTGCTAGACAGCTATTTGTTTACTCCTTTCTATCTGGTTACCTTTCGGAATCCTCTTTGTTAGGTTTACTGTAATACCCCACCCTCACATTTCAGGTATGCAACCCTTACTCAATGAGAATCGGGCATTCCTGTTAAACTATTGACAACCTGTAGCTCTAGGATGTACGCATTACACCAAGCTAACAAGAAGCTTGCACTCACATTCAATACACAAGTAAAATAAAACTAAAATAAACTTTATTAACTTAGATAAACTGTCATATGAACAAACGAATGAACAAATATTCTCAAAGAATAATGGACTAAATATGTGTCCAAACCAAACTAAACTTAATTTAAAGAATAACTAGTGAGTTCATGAAAATCAAGAAAAACTCCAAAGACTTATTCTTGACTTACGAATACCTCCCGCTATTGAGTATTCGCCTGATAACCTGGACCTGAAAAGATTAATCGGGCTAGGTCAAAACCTAGCCAGCAAGTTCACTAGTTCTCTTGGCTTAGATTCAGGATAACTATGAGTTTCATGAGAGTGTATTGACATTATAGCATAAGATATGACAGGATAAAAGATTAAACAAATTTAAAGACATGCAGAAAATGACGACTGTGGTGTTTTATGATCTTCCGTTAAGATTAGGTTTTCGCAACAAGTGGTGTACTCTAGTTACTACCCACGTTTTTCCCATCCCTGTAGTTCACTCGAGACACTGGCGATGCGCCACATGAATCCGATGAACCGCTTCGAAATCCGTCCCCCGAACACTAGTAACCCTATCGGCGTTACTTACGTGTCAAGTGATTCCGTAGACCTCACTTGGCGATTCCGTAGACCTCGCTTGGAGAGGACCAGGCCTATACAGGACCTAAATTGTGTTTGCACACAAGCCAAACAAGTTGTTTAAGCACACATCAAGCTTATGGAAGTTTCTTACATATTCTATGTTTCCACAAGTGTTCATCTTTATGAAAGCAGTTAACAAGTAGTTTAAACATGCATTACAGGCTTTCTAAACGTATAAATAAATCATATCCTACATGTCATACGTCATGATTTTCATTAACCAAAAGTTTACCATCAAAAGGCTCCAAAACAACCTATTTGAGGGTTGACAGTCAGTTGGTATCGATACCCCCTCTGTGGGTATCAATACTAACTACCCAGTTAGCATCAGATACAACTGGTATCGATACCCTCTTTATGGCCATCGATACCATACCAACTTTGCCTTATGTATCAGATGAGGTCAGTATCGATACTCACTAGTGTGGGTATCGATACCAGCCCCATCTGTTGCTCGAGGATGAGCATGTATCGATACCTCTGAGGGGGTATCGATACCCTCTGGGTGTCTTCGTGATTTTGGGTTTTGTTCATGATCAAAACTTCGTAGAAACTTGGTTTTCTCTCCTACAAACATTAGAGATTCACATACACCTCTCATATACATAGATTTCATGCATTCTAACCTTTAGAAACATGTACACATCATATGATCATGAATTACATGCATTCTCTCACATAATTTGCATGCAACAACATATAAACAACATACAAACTAGGTTTTCGTGCATTCAATCATTAAGGAAACATAACTACAACATAAATAACTTAAATCTACACCAAAAGAGTAAGGTACTACTTGCCTCAATGCAAAACCTTCTTCGCAATCGCAAGGAAGAAGAAGAATCCCTGCACTTGAAGCCTTCAGCCCCTTCTCTCACGCACACGATCCTTCCTCGATCAACCTTCAAGAGTTTCTCTTACCTCCAAAACCCTAGTCGACCTTCTCTCTCGCTCTCCCTCTCTCTTGATCGATCAAAGCATGAAAGAGGTTATAATAAAGTTAGTTTTATATATATATATATAAATATACATATATCCTTAACCCTCTAAAATACTAATGGGGTGCCCTCATCTAAAGTGGTTACCCCCATCATTAGTAACTTAAATAAAAGGGTATTACACTTACCATTCGAAAACCTCTTTTCTTTAGTGAGAAAGCTCTTTTCTCTTAGCAGAAAGCTCAATCCGAAAAGGTGCTCCTACAATGATGATTATGGGAGAGCCATTGGCACGATTTCTTGACCAGATAATTTGGAAGATGGGGACAATGTTCCTAAAAACTGATGAAAAGGTAAACACAAATCAGCTGGTTAAGTTTTTAGAGTGCAAATAACTGTAAGTATATTGCATTAAAAAGGGGGGAAGAAAAGAGGTAATTGTTTATAATTACCTTTTTATTTTTTTTCTTCGAGGGTAACATAGAAATAATTAAGTCACTATCATCTGGAGATGCATTGTTATCGAATTTCTCTTTCTTAGGGTCAGCATCAGAGTGTTTCCGTTTCAGGGGGCCAGTTTGAGAGTCAAACTTAATACTTGAAGAGTCAAGATTTAGAGTTATTAAAACATTCTTCCTGACATTTAGTTTAATTTTTAGAACCTTTTTGGCAGGCCAATTCTGACTCACCAAAACTTTATCTAATTTGACAGAATCAGTGAAAGTCTGGTCCAAAGTGTTTTCATTTTCTGAATCTTGAGAGAAGTCTTGACTAAGAGGATAATTATGTTTTGAATTTGAAGATTTTGTAGTCATAGCCTATGAGGATGATTTTAAGGCTTTCAAAGGCATGATGGATTTAGGCTTGGAAGAATTCATTGTAGAAATTTTTTAGAAGAGTTGTGTGCCTTTTGGACTAAATCATCAAATCTCAAATTACTGATTTGAGAAAAACCGTTAACATAAGAAGGATGGTTAGAAAGGGTGAATAACCAATCACCAGAAACAATCAAAGAAAACTTGAACCATTATTTATCCCTATCTCTTTGAAAAGATGAAACGTCAAAAAGGCGTCTATCCTCGTTTCTCTTTAATCGAAGATAACAACAATATGGGAATCCAAGAATGTAAACTTCATCATGCGTAGATAAATATCATTAGCAGTAAAAAGAATAGGATTGGGATCATCATTATGTTCAGCATTATAATCCTTATTTTGTTAATTGGTCTAATAAAATTTCTAGAAATTTGTTCGAGAGCCCTTTGTAATTTCATCAAAAATAGAAATAAAACGGGGCGGGAAGAAGAAAAAATTAAAAGAGGAAGACCGACTTCAATTTGACCTAGAGTAATCAAAGTCTAACATGGGCCTTCCGGATGTCGAATTGGAATAGGATCTCAAAGATATTCTGTCTCTTTAGCATGTTAAAGTATGATTGAATCTGGAATATTACGAATTTCTAAAATTTCTCGAAACACGCAGGTATGGAATTCAGGTTTTTTTGCCATGAATGAAGCGCAAAAGCAAGTTACAGAAGATAATGGGAGTAGAAAAAAGAATTTATACTAGGGGCAAAGAGGAGGCTTTTTAAGGGTTTTGCGCTTTTTACACTTAGGGGAAAGCAAGAAAAGCAAATTAGGGTAAAGACTAAAACAAGAAGAACGTGAATGAAAACTGAAGGGTCTCAATACTTTCCTAATACTTAGAAAAATCTTGAAAATGGGCAAACTGTAAATAAATATTTTAGATCTTTCATGTAATAGATCACATGTATTGGATATTTCAGTATTTTGAGTTGTATGTAATTAGATCTTAGTAAAATATCTGATGTAAGGTGTTGACATAGCACAAAAGGCAAAATTATTAGAAGTTGTAATTTTAGAGGGTCTATATAAATCCCTCAACCCTCAATCAATAGAACAACTTTCATTTTTTCTTCTCATTTGTAAATTTTGTGTTACAAAAATAAACTCCAAAATTGGAAGATACACATGAAGGTATTGATGGGAATCGATTATATCATATTGAAAACGCAGCGGAAAAATTAAGGTTAAAAAATTAAAATCGATTCCTTTATGTTCGTCCAACTGATAATGGGATCTTTCAGATAAGGATAGAATAATATACCTTTGGAAGATGAACTGAATGCTTTTAGAAGAACATGATCCTACGAACAAATTTATCGTAATGAATCGTCAAGACCCGGTTGTTGAGAAAGCTGTTCACAGATTAAACCAAAAACTAGGGTTTTCTTTTCTCTCAACTTGAAGTAATTAGAACACACAAAAATAGGGTAGGAGAGAGAGTGGCGTTTTCCTCTATGGTTGGGGTAGAGGGTGGCACCTCTCTCTATATGTATATATAGAGAGGCCCTCAAACCCTATTCTATGCTAAGTCTAATTAGGTATAGTTGGGTCCCAAATTATAGCTCATATTCTCTTACAATGGACTCAATTAAAGACAAAAGACTTACTTCCCGAAACAAAATGACACACTAAGTTCTGTGGAGTGTCTTTAAGTCTTAGTACCTGCACATGCTTACAAAACAAATCAAGGAACCTTAAACATTAAAGGAAATTTCTAAGCGAAAGAAGATTAGAGAGTACAAGTAAAGAATCAATACAAGTCAAATATGCATTAAAGAAGATTATCCAACCATGTATCAGACAATCACATCAAAATAAAGCAAAATATGACAAGTATATAAGAACTAAACTACCAAAACTATACAAAATAATAAAGGATAGAGTATTAAATGCTATAGGGTAGCAGACCCTATGAGATTCGAACTTGAATTCGAACTCCATAAAAAACAGGTCAATATATGACCTTTAGGTTCGAACTAGGGATCTAACCACTTATGCAAAGTGCATAATTTTTTTATTTTTTATTTGAAAACTAAAAACAATGCACATGCAAGGAATTTTGAGAAATCATTAATGAACACATAAATCACTCCCCCTCAATCTGATCATAAAACCTTTTTGATTTGCAATAACCTTGATTCGACAAATAATCACTGTTCTAAACGAACATCCTACTTCCAGAAGAATTGAGATAAGACTAAGTGGATGGTATGCAAAGTGATCACTTCAAGTTTTCATGACTATCAAAAATAAAATTGAAAATCATATTAAGCATATAAACATCAAATCAAGTAGATTCTAAGAATTTATTCATTTATAGTTTACCAAATATCAAACAAAAATTGATCACATCACCCATTTGCAAGATTATGGTGTGTGTGCTTGTGAGAACTTCAAATCATGTGAGAACATCACAGAAAGTTGATTAGTCAAGCTATTCATATCACTAATTTCACTAATCTAAACTTTAGCTAGTAGGAAGAACAAATCTCACAATTTTTTTTCTAATCCTATACTGACTAATCATGGTTGGGTTATTTAAAGGTTGATACCAGTTGTGTTTTAGAACACATAATAGAACCCAATTGCACGTTCATGAATTACCAAAAGTCTTTAGAATAGTTCTTGTTATTCTTGTGATCGACTCTTATCTGGGGAGACAGATTCAAGCAAAAAATACACTAAAAAGCTATTTTGCTCATTAAGAAAAATAGTTTTTTGTTTTCCTTTTCTTTATTTTTTCTTAAAAAACACACCAAAACAACAAAAAACATGGGACAGTTGTCACCACAAAGGAGAGATCGGCCCTTGAAGGGTCGGTCCCTATAAGGTGGTGACAAGTGTCTCCATATTGGGGGATCGACCTTCCAAGGGCCGATCCCACTAATATAGCGACACATGTCACTTTCAATTCTAAACAATAACTTTTGCTCTTTTCCAAAACTACCCCCCCTCTTTCAAAATAGCTTTTTCCTTTTCAAAAAATAACTTTTTCCAAAATGACTTTTCCAAAACAGCTTTTTCCTCATTATTTTTTTTTCTTTTACAACTAAAAGTAGTGACATGTGTCACCTTTAGAAGGAGATCGACCCTTTAAGGACCGACTCCAACCCTTTGGTGACACATGTCACCAACTTTCCTTCCTAACATCCTCAATTTCTTAATTTTTTGCAAAAAGGTCCTTTTTGAACATTTCTACAAAGTCTGGGGTTATGTTTTCCTATGCCAAAAGGGCCCCCACAATCCAAAGAAGATTCTAGGTTCCTGTTTATGCAAAACCAGCTCCGATTCCATGTGGTTCACAAAATTGGTTCCAATTACAGGTTAACGACACCCGCGACAGGAGCGATAATTGGGTGTCTACACCAAGAATGAATTTTGGAAAAAACTTCTATTTTTAAAAGAAATATTTTCAAATGTGAGAAATTATAATAGAGAGGGAGTTGCGGATTATTTATGGTTGATCTCGATAAATTCTCTCTCTCATTGAAACCATTTGTTTACTGAATTGAATTGTAAATAGGAATTTATGTTTCGTAGAATGAGTATTATTGAACTAGTATTGAACATTTAATTCTTATTGTATAAAAAAAATTATTTCAACTTGGACTGGACTTAGAATTATTTTTCTACTGTGTTTTGGATCTTGAAAACCACGGATTTGGAAAAGCTATGTTGTGAAGTAGAAAGGTGATTGTATAACTTAAAATCTTTTTTTTCCTAACGGACTGGGCTTTAAGTCTAGTGGACCAGGTTTGGGTCATGGGCTCAAGGGTCGGGTCGTTACATCTTGGGTCCTGATTCTCGACAAAATCAAGTGGCGACTTCTCAATCTCTCATATTCCCTCCACGTGGACGAGTTCCTCTATAACCTTCAGCGGTGTAGGCTGGAGCGGGCAAAAAAGGGTCGGGGGTGAAAATTCATTTTTAGATACCCAAGAACTGGTGACTCCACTAGGGATTTGAGGAATCTGACTTGAAAAATAATTAAGAGAATTTTAGAAATTTTTTGATCTTACACTTCTTGGGTTTACACACACACACACACACACACACACACACACACATATACACACACACACCGCAGGCACCCATTCATTTGTATCTACATTATTCATCACTTTATTTGATCCCAGTCAGAAACTCAATCTCGTGTATGTGGCTCCACCCCGACCAGAGGCTCGTATGGGATAAACGGGGTCGTATCTTACAACCTTAACCTCGTATTTGAGATCAGCCTTCGGGCAGTGAGGTATATCCTGTTAAGGTGTCCTAAACTACCAATTGAGTCTAGATGACCCCAACATGCATGCAGTAATGATAGATGTATCCTTAGAAATAACTTAAAGGAGTGCATTCATGTCACAAAACTTCTAAGGCATGACCCACGGTAGAGATTTTTGTGGATCTGACAATTTCCAATCCCGATTAATAGGTCAAAGGTCATAGACATTGTGCAGATACGAATCGACAAGCTAAATCAGTTTGGATTAGGTTATTAAGAAGACTAGTGAAAACGGAGGATATGGCTGATACTAGCTTAGCAGTTAGCATCAGGGAGTCAAAATCAAGAAAATGCATCGGCTTCTCCAGAGATAGAAAATTGTGAAAGGGGTCAGACATCTGTCATCGATCGTAGGCCTAGTGAGCAGTCATGGACTTTCTTTCAGGAATCTGGCAAGACATACCCAGTCCATGAGATTGTTGATCTTTCTCTGAAGTCTACAGTTGTCACAGAACCTAAACAAGAACCATCACATCAATATCTATCAGACGAGCAACGGGAGGTTTGGCGTGCTAAGAACAAAGGGAAGCCCAACTATGAGATGCTAGATCTCCAAGAAAGAATGCATCGGGTAGAAGGAGGAACTACATATGATGTCAACTCATGTTATCAACCCCCAGATGAGGAACTACCTCCCGATTTCAAGTACCCCGATATGAAGCTTTATGATGGAACAAGGTAACCTAAGGCTCACGTTATGATGTACATGAGTTTCGTGAAGCCTTTGAAGGTAAGCGATAGCTTGTTAGCACACTTATTTTTGAGAAGCTTGGCAAGGTACGCTCTTGAATGGCTGATCGAGATGTACCGCTTAAATATTTAACTTAGACTAAACTGGCTGACGCATTCTTCAGGCATTTCTCATGGGTAGACGGGGAAAGTTACCAGGTGACTGTTGGAAGCTATGTGGCAACAGCTTAACGAATCATTCACAGATTTTGTTGCAAGGAGGAGACAAAAGGTCAGAGGTATGCCAGAACGACCTTCAGATAAAAATCAAATATTCATTCTAAGAAAGAATCTGAGACCTAATTATCAAAAATAGTTGTGTACTGTCACTCCCAAGAGGATAGAGAAGTTTATATAGTTAGGAACCCTGATAAAAGATTCAATAAGGAGAGGATATCTAAATAGGAGGCATGGAAAAGTCATTACCTCTATCACCATGTCATCATCACCTCCTCGTCATTGCCACCTAATCACCACCACTCTACCACCTCATTACCACCAACACCTTGTCACCATCGCCACGTCACCATTCTCATAACACATTGTCACTAGCATGATACTACCACCTCACTACTATATTGTGATATTGGACTTCTAATCTTGTTACATATCATACTGACTTTTTTTACTTATCAACTTATATAAGATAAATTTTGCCAAACAAACTTCTTCTAATTTCTGACTTTTCAAAAGTAATACTTCTACAAGAAGTAGAAGCACTTTGACTTATGTTGCCAAACACCCTCTACCTTATTTTTTATAGAACAAGGTTAAACTAGTCATATACATAAGTTATCTATAATATATACACTGCGGCGCTACATAGTTTGAGCTTTTAGGAGATTGACTAAATGCATGGTTGGTAATAGAAAGAAGCACGGCAAGGTTAAGACTTTTACTTCATCATCTCCAAATTGGATTTTAAACATTGGACTTTCTCGCAAAAAAGATGGATGAATGTACTACAACTACATAAATAAAAGGAAAAATTTTCATTTAGACCCTAACTTTTGTCCAGTTTTAATGTTTGGACCCTAATGTTAGCCAATTCTGGATTTAGACCCTAAAATCTACTTTTATATCTTCCACCCCACTCGTACTTTTAAAAAACCAAAATTACCCTTTTGACCTCCTTGTATAATACTCTAACAACAACAATGCGATAGGTGTTATGCGTACCATAATTTTTTAGAAGAATTAAAAACTAATTAATTAAGTAGTGTTACGCAATAACTCACAACCATAAACAAAGAGATAGAAAATATAGAGGAGGAGAGTTGATCTTATTGATATCTTTCAAATGAGATTACACAACACATATTTATAGCCCACACAAGGTCTGATCGTCAAGATAGGTGGCTAAGAAGGTTGCTCAATAGCTACTTCTTTATCAAAAGAACCAGCTAGAAGATGAGGACGGTGGAATCCAAAATATAACGTGTAATCTGTGTTCTAACACTCCCCCATTTTGGGTACCACCCTATTCAGATGATTGCCTCATTAAAACCTCCGCACAAAAAACCCTTTCAGAAAAAGTGCGCCAGGAAAGAGTACAACCCTATATCTCGAATAGGTTTAGGACGCGTTTTAGTTGCTTCATTAAAACCTTGCCAGCAAAACCTAATGGGAAAAAACTGCGCGAAGTAAAAAGAGTACAACACGCATAATGTCCGGTCACGACGGGATAACTCCCCCTGACGTAAACACTCCAACTGATGTGAGCGAATACTTCTTTGCATTCTTATGACATGTACCAATTTTTCAATTGTGGTCATCCGCAATGTCTTTCTAAACATATCTACTAGATTCTCCAAAGAACGAACTTGTGTAATGTCAACTTCTTTCGTCTTTTGGAGCTCATAGATATGGTAGAACTTCGGTAAGATGTGCTTCGTTTTATCACTTTTGATAAATTATCCTTTGATTTAAGTGATGCACGTTGCATTGTCTTCATATATAGTCGTTGGTTTGTCTTGGATAGTTTGAAATCTGCAACTGAGCTAAAAGCATTCTATGTCCACTTCATGAAGCATGCGAATCTCTGAATGGTTCGAAGAAGTCGTAACCATCATCTGCTTATCTGATCTCCACGAGATCGCAGTGCTTCCATAAAGGAACACATAATCAGTCTATGACCTGGCTTTATGTGGGTCTGATAAATATCTTGTGTCGGCATACCCATCCAACTCTGTTGTGCTATATTTTGGGTAGAATAGCCCTAAGTTTGTAGTGCCATACAGATATTTTAGAAGGTGCTTAATTTCGTTCTAGTGCCTCTTCATAGGCATTGAACTATGCTTTGCCAGTAAGTACAGCAAACGCAATATAAGGTCTGGTGAAAACCTGTTAAGTATAATAATCCACCAATTGCTCCAACATAGGCTACTTTGGGTCCTAAGAGCTATTCGCCTTCATCTGGTGGATAAACTAGTCGAGATTATCATCGAGCAATTTCACTACCATAACTATGCTCAACTTGATGAGTTGCATCCATATTGAACATTTTTAACATTCTTTTAGTATAAGTAGTTTGATAGACTAACATGCCGCTGTTAAGATTCTTGATTTATAATCCGACGCAAAACTTAGTCTTTTTGAGGTCCTTCATTTAAAATTCCTTCTTTAGGTATACGATGGCTTTCCTGATCTCATCAGGAGTCTCGATAATGTTCAAATCATCGACGTACACTGTTATGATTGCAAATCCTTTGTCTATTTTCTTTTAGAAAATGTATGTGCATATAAAACTATTTGCAAAACCCTTGGCTTTCAAATACTCAGTCAACCTACTATGCCACATGAGCCCTAAAGGTTTCAATCTATACAGTAATTTATCCAGTTTGATAGCGTACGCTCCTCGGGCATTAGACTTATATGGAAGCTTAAACCCCTCGGGTAGCTTCATGTAGATGTTGGTATCTAATTTCTCATATAGATACGCGGTTACTACATCTAAAAGACGCATGTCTAGCTCGTTCTTAACAACTGACAGACTGAGCAAGTAATGAAACGGAATTGTGTCCATGATTGGAGAGTAGGTTTCATTTTAAACGATGCCAGGCTTCTCCGAAAACCTTTGTGCAACTAGTCTCGCTTTATATTTAATAATTTCTCCAGATTCATTTTGTTTCGTTATGAACACCTATTTATAAACGACAGGTTTCATGGCATCATGCCTTTGAACTATTTGTCCGAATATTTCCCATTTGGCTAGAGACTCTTACTCTGCCTGGATCGTAGATCCCCACTGTGGCCAATTTGTTCAACGATGACACTCATCAACAGTCAGTGATTCTGCATCCTCATCTAGAATAGCAACTGCGAAGTAAAATTTGTTGTCGACAACTACTTTAGTTCAATCCCATCTTTTATACTTACAGATTCCGTTTATTGAGATCTCAATCACCTCCTCGAGGTTTAACTGTAAAATATTGATGGATCGTGTAGCTACTATAGCCTGTTTTATAGGTGGTGCCTCATCAAGAGCGGCGACTACTCTGTTAGCCTCCTCATCTGAGCGCGGACTATACCATTAGTCTTCCGTCCCCTATTCTGCTTCTTACATATGACAGAATCATTTGTTCCAATGGATTGGCCACGTTCTTCACGTGCCTTTGATTCACTTGCTGGTGCCACAGATGTTTCTTCTGGACCTTTATCCATGTTGGTGCATTACTTGCTAGTATATGCACTTTCATCACTTTCGTTGCATCATTAAATGTGCCAGGCAATTCGTGATCATTTCTCTGAAGGTGATGAAACTGTTGAACATCTTTGTCACTTTGATTAGTTTAAGGATCTAAATGAGACAACAATGTTGTTCCTTAATAAATTTTACGGTATTATATTGTCTTATCTCCCCCTAATGCCAGAAATTGTGTCTCATCGAAGTGACAATCTGCAACTTTTGCAGGAAAGACGTCGCCTAGCATATTTTCCAAATATATGATAGTAAATGGTGAATCATAACCCATATATATGCCTAGGCGCTATTGGGGACCCATCTTCATGTTTTGCGATGCAGCATCTACACGGCACATCTGAATGTGCGTAAGTGGGCGACATTGGGCTCCTTGCCCGTGACTAGTTGCTTTGGGAATATTGATAATATGTCATTTGGATGAATCCTGATCAATGTTGCGGCATGTAAGAAAGCATGCCTGCAGTTGGATATTGGAAGCTATGTACGCATTAACAGTGGTATAGCGATCTCTACAATCGCTTGATTAGATTCTCCATCATACCATTTCGCGTATGAAAATTAGGTATTAGATGATCGATATCTATACCATAGGCAATATAGTAATCATCAAATGCTAGGAGATAAACTCACCAGCTCTATCAAGTCTCACAGACTAGATGATGTGATTCGGGATATGAACCTGCAATCATATGATCTGCACTAATAAACGTGCCAACGCCATATTCCTAGTTGAGAGTAGGCAAACATTAAACCATCAACATGAGGCGGTGAGTTCAAAGAGGATGTGATCCTTGCTTCTCTCCCGCCATCATTTTCCCAGTTCATAATGACTTTCAATATGAACAAGATGAAAACGACTCTTCCCGAGTTGATGAATCAGCTTACGGTGGCGAAAGGGATAATCAAGGGACACAAATCTGGTAGTATTAATGTGGCTGAAGATTCTTCTGGATCTAAACCGAAAGGTCGAAATTCTAAGAAGAAAGGAAAGAAAACATCTGAAATGCAGAACAACCTGAGTATCAACAAGGATAACGGAGTTACAAAGCCAAAGGGAAAGTGTTTCCACTGCGGCAAAACTGGACACTGGAAATGGAACTGCCAGGACTACCTTGCAAAGAAGAAATCTGCAGGTATGCTTGAATCTTTAGTTGTCGAGGCAAATGTTGCCAATAATATACCAAACACATGGTGTGTTAATTCCGGAGCCACTAATCATATATGCAATTCATTGCAGGGGTTCCAGATGGTAAGATAGCTAAATGATGGAGAGATTTATCTGAGCCTAGATCGGAGGCAAGAGTTGCTGTCGTGGCCATAGGAGTTGTTCGTCTTCTTTCTAGTAGTGGTAGTAGTAGGAATGAGAGTTTAGTTTTAAACAATTGTCGTTATGTGCCAGATATTAGGCGAAACTTAATTTCAGTTTCTTGTCTTATCAAAGATGGTTATAATATTGAGTTTAACTCATTTAATGTTTTTATTAAAAGAAATAGTTTTACTATTATGTCTGGCATGTTAATGGATGGTTTATATCTAATCTCTTCTCCTAGTAATGTTGCTTTGTATACATCATGTACCTCGAGTAAGAAGAAAGAGCCTTCAGTAAACTCAACATATTTATGGCATTTAAGGCTTGGACATATTAACCTAAATAGGATTCAAAGATTGGTTCAAGATGGGCCCTTGGGCACATCGGATATTGAACCATGGTCTTTATGTGAATCATGTTTGGAAGGTAAAATAACTAAGAGACCCTTTTCATCAAAAGAGAGAAGAGCCAATGATGTGTTGGAACTTGTACACACTGATGTTTGTGGTCCCATGAATGTTAAGGCAAGAGGTGGCTATGAGTATTTCATCACCTTCACCGATGATTACTCAAGATATGGCTATATCTACCTTATGCACCACAAATCAGATTCGTTTGAAAAGTTCAAAGAATACAGAGCTGAGGTGGAAAATCAATTAGGAAAGAAATTGAAAGTCATTCGATCTGATCGAGGCGGTGAGTATCTTTCTAACCTTTTTGGCTCATATTTGGTGGAGCATGGGATTATATCCCAATTGACTACACCAGGTACTCCCCAACAAAATGGTGTGGCAGAGAGAAGGAATCGAACCTTACTGGAAATGGTTAGATCTATGATGAGTTATACATCGCTACCTATCTCCTTTTGGGGGTATGCACTAGAGACGGCAACATATCTTCTGAATTTGGCACTAAGCAAGGCAGTTCCTACGACACCCAGGGAACTGTGGAGAGCCCGCAAACCTAGTTTGCAGCATTTACACATTTGGGGTTGTCTAGCACATGTGCTGAAAGGAAAGTCAAGCAAGTTGGAATCAAAATCAGAAGTATGCATGTTTGTAGGATATCCTAAAGGAACGAAAGGCTATCTATTCTATAATCCGAAAGAACAAAAGGTGTTTGTTAGCACAAATGCAGTTTTTCTTGAGGAAGATTATATGATGGATTACAAGCCTTCCAGCAAAGTTGTACTTGAAGAGATAACGAATGCTTCTTCAGTGGGAGTAGAACGTGCGATGGATCCACTTCCAGTGGGAGGTTCATCGTATGGTCTGCCCATGATGATGCATCTAGGTGGTCTAGTAGTCATTCCTCGTTAGGAAGGGCAAACCAGTAGGCAAGTGGCAGAGGCACAAAAATTATCCAATAATTCACATACGGTAATACAGGGTGCTGAACCCCAAGCAATGTAGGATTAGCAAGGTCCAATGGTTCAGGAGGATCACCAGGTCCAGGAAGAACCACTGGAGCAAGTTCAACAGGATCAGCAAGAACCCCTGGTTCAAGCTAAACCGTTGGCTTAACCAGAATAATTTTAACAACCGGATGCACCGGTTGAACTAGTTGCACCACCACCACTTCGTCGTAGCCAAAGAGATAGGAAATTTCCTGAGAAGTATAAGAATTTTGCTTTACTTCAAGAGGAAGAATCTTACCAGATGATTCCGGATGAATCAGAGAATGATCCTAGAAGTTATGATGAAGTAGTAAGAGACACGGATTCGAGATTATGGCTGAATGCTATGAAAGCTGAAATGGAATCTATGTATTCCAATCAGGTCTGGGAATTAGTGGATCCAC
>MVGT01002459.1:19695-31307 GCA_002174775.1 Macleaya cordata
TTGTGAGCCTTATGTTACTTTATTTTTATATGAATGCGACTTTTACTTTATCTTTTCTCGCTATATATATTTTGACAGGAAACAACAAACATAACTATATATTATATCACAAATATATCCATGTTAAGTGAAAGATTGAATGTCATAGTTATACTACAGGTGACTTAGAGGATGGGATAATTTTAGACAATGTTGTCTTGACAGGTTCCCTCCTGGTCCTACATCGTTGGGATTTCAGTTGAGAAAAAAATGGATGGTAATTTGGTGCATACCTTTAGCTTCCTTTGCTTCCGTTGTGTATATTATTGTATGCATTGTGTTTATCAGGTGACAAAAGGTCCAGTTTACAGGGGAGACTCTGCCGGATTTGAGTCTCGTTGTAGACTGATGGTAATGTCCCTTGTTTTGGGGTACGGGGCGTTACAGACCCTCCCCTCGCCTCCATCTCTGCCCCATTTAGTGAACATATATAATTAACTATAAAATTATTTACATATTTATTTAAATAATAATATATAATTATTTTTATCTTATGATTATATATGTATTTAAATTATTTATACAATCTTCAACGTATTTTATTGATTTTAAATTTTTAACCTTTAAAATATTATTACATGTATACTATGTTAAAAGATTTTGCGGGTGTGATGCAAGGTGGAAATGAGGACCTGCGGGAACCCAACTCCCATAGGGGATTCACAATCCCCGCCCCGACTAATGATGGGGACAGGGATAGGGGAGGCAAACCCGACCCCGCCCCATTGCCATCCCAGATAAAAAAAATTAAAATATTTTTATTTAAAAAAAAATCACGAGAAGTTGACAAATTTCTCTTCCCCATATGTACACTTCTTGTACTGTATTTTTTTATATAGATGATACGTGCTACAAATCTCAACTATTTTAATGCGACTACTATGCGTGCTCCTTCATTTTGAGCCGACAGAAATGTTGGTAATTTTTATCTACCAAATTAATAAAATCCAAATTAAAAAATCGCAAGTGCACAAGGTCTAAAGTAGACTTTCGGCAAGTTGAGGTCGATCCATGAAGACTCGATTACTTAATTTAAATTAAGAATTAAATTTTAAAACTAAGCTAGTGAAAATTAATAGATGATGGTAGAGTAAATAAAAATTAGTTAAAGACCAACTGATTTGAGATGTAAATCAAGAGAATTGAGGCATTAGGATTCAGAATCCATTAACATAACAAACATGGAACAACTGATTTTTATTTAAACTATTCCCTTTTTTACTCAAATTAAATACTACTCAAAGAATTTAATACGGAAAAATATTCTTTTAAAAACAATCCTAATTAAAAAGCACAAGTTCCCTTTCTTTATTTTATGGATAATAATCAAAGGCATCAACTATCTAACGATGGCATAAATCATCAAAAAAATTAATCTAAGCATGATTTATCCAATGATAAGCATAGAAAATCCTAAGAATTATTTTAAACTATTACGTTCTCGTAAAGTGTTGGTTTCGTAAAACACAACTTAAAGACGAACTTTTAATCAATGAAAAACAAATAAGGAGAATATAGAATAAATTCAAATCAGAAGTAGCATGATGTTATATTAATTTCATCTTCCTCCTAATGATTGAAATTAGTTACACATGAATAAGAAAGAAGAGATGAGAATAAAATAAGTCATTGTATTGAAAATTTTAACTTACAAAAGATCGTGCTTTAGTTACGCCCCTTTTACAAGTTTTCCTCTTCAAAACACAATTCTTACACCACTCTTTCAACTCTCCCTCTCTCTCACAATTCTCTCTCAATCTCTCCGTGTCCCAACCCTTTACATTGACCCCCTATTTATAATAAAACTCTAACAAAAAACAACAATCTAGAGATCTTGCACTGATTGTATATAATATTCAGATTTCCATATTTTCATGTTTACTTGATTCTCAAGCATGAGACCACAACCCAAAATTAGAAGGTGAATCAAGAATAGATGACTATCTCCATAGGGCCCATATTATTTACTGGTTGTGTAATATATTTTTTAATCTTCTCTCCATTCCAAGTGTAAGCTTCCATCTTTGACTTTTCAAACTATCCATAAATTGATTAGAGAATCCAAGCATATATTGTATTGTACGTGGGGCCTACCTATCAAACCACAAACACTTTGCTGATGTTGTCACATATTTCTTCAAAAGTAATTCATCCCATTTTGATATTGCTAAGGAATGATGTCATGGTGACTGATAGGCTTGAAAAGCACTACTTATAACTATGTAGTATACATGATATAAAACATTAAAGAAAGAATTAGAAGACAAATCAATTAATGAGAAAATCAAACCTCAATTAAACCATGATCCAAATATTTTGTTCAAGAACATAAATAAAATTAAACCCTACAATTTCATCCCTTCACCTTAACAATAAAGTTAGAACCCCATGGGTTCAAGTAGTTCCATTAAAATAATAAGAAGAGAAAGAAGCATCTGTTGTACTAAAGATGTAGCCTGCCTCAAAAATTGTGCAGAACTCAAATACCACGGAAATCCAACGCCTACTTGATCTGTTTCAGGCTGCTGCCTCTTTTTTTCTCTGTTGTTTTTTTTCTTTTCTGCCTCCCTTTTTACGATGCTGCTGCTCCTTTTTAAAAACAACCCAGCCGACCTCCTCAGTTTCCAAGTTAATACATTAGGGTTACTAATTTTACAAGATGGGCCCACGGTTGAAAAGTTAGAAAATTAGTATGACTTAGAGAGAAAGAATAGGCAAAGGACGTGGGTCCCTTTCTTTACTTCCAATAGATAATTTCTTCCTCACTTGCTATTTCAATCACGTGAACCAATAGAATTTAGGGTTTGGCTTGTGGGCCCATGCAAGTCTGACGTACCAAGCAATGCTAACATGTGAATATGCATGCGATGACATCATGCTGATGTCATCCATGTTAATTAATTAATTTTTTCTTTCTTTTCTTTTGGCTGGGTCCCATTCAACTTAATTTCTAGAGGTGCATACTGTGGCCATTCCACCTTTAATAACCATACAAATCTTGAGACTAATTTCATATGTCGAGCTCAATCTCTTCTTGACAAGAATTCCCATCTGCACATACAAAACAAAGAATAATTTATAAGCGGGTCATCTGGTTTCATATAAAAACATGTGAATACACTATTTTATCAGAAAAATGTGTACAAGACAATGGTGAAGAGAGAATTATGCACTTTACGTTTAAAAATAAAGATTTCAGTGAGAAAATGCAATAATGCATGAATAATAACAATAATAATTGCATTATTATAGCAATTATCACACCCCCAAACCTACTTTTTGCTAGTCCTCGAGCAAAACTAAATAAACTAAACCTAATGAAAATAGTAAGTCCTAACTCACTTTCGCAGGAATCGCGATTGCACTTAGCACGTGCAACAAGGCGTTAAACCCTTAGGTTACCCTTAGTGGACGAGTGTTGTCTCGTGAGGGTTTGCAGTGAATATACCCACAAAATTCGACTCCAATTATAGAAAAACCAGGGGTAAAGTGTAATTCCCATTTTCTTCTCAAAAAGTGTTCTTCAGTTCAAATGTAAGAATTAAAAAAACCTTTTCAGTCAATCTTGTTATTTTAAAGCTAATAAAAGCAAATTAGAGTTCAAAATACTATCAAAATACTATAAACCCTTTACAAATACTCAAGTCTAAAAGTGTATATAATTATAGCCAACAAAAATGCAGTTCTAGTGCCGAGAAAAACACAACCTTGATCACTTTCCTAATACATTTCGCCTCGACTTCAGCCTCACAGTTATACTCTCAGAAATAAATTACTCAAAAATGTTTCACTCTCATATGTGAGCATGAATCAAGCACAAAATAAAAGACTCACATATATTTGAAAGAACGGACTAGTTTCAGAGAATTGATCTCTTAGAAAAGAATATCAACCCCTACACTAAGAATGGGGATGCTTACTCAACTTCACCCCTGGTCAACAATCTAACCTCTCCTTTCCTAGTATCCAATAGGTTTTTGTAATAAGATGAAAGTGAGATGAAAATGGTAATTGGGTGTAGGGTTTCAGAGAAGATAGGGGCCTTAAATTTTTAAACCGGATACTTTTTGAATATGTACATCTCTACTTTTCTTCACTTGTTCTTTCACTTGAACATTTTGAATTCGACTTCTTATTTTCTACATATTCTATTTCAATTTTTTTTTCTCGAAGAAGCATAATCACTATTTTTTGTAGAACTTGATCTTGATACAACTCATAAGAGGACGTACATTGACTTAGAACAAATTTCTTCTTTTGGTCATGATCATCCCTATTTACTTCTCAGAAACAATAGATTGAAGGCTTGTATGGTGTAGAGGTGATGGAGTGATTTTATGATGGATTTTAAGATGGGTATGAAGGTGAATGGTAATCTACCTATTTTCATCTACCAAGTTAGGAGAGGTATATCATGTATCATTTCAGACTACAAGACTGAGGTTTGCAATCCTAATGTCACCCTCAGTGGTTGAAGAAATTGAGGCACTCATGAAATCAAAGTGAGTGCTAAAACTACGAAAGGTTGAGTAGCTCTTCATTCTACTCGGAGTTAATGCAGAAGAGATCACTCAATGGACATGAAAGCTCAGAAACTCACATAGGACTAAGTCTCCACTAATGATTATTCGAGATCTCTTAGTCATGGTTACTTTTTACTCACTACACCCTTACGACTATGTGCAAGAATTTCTCTAAGACTTGAGATTTTTGAAAAACCTATAGTAAATGAATAGTATAACAAACTAAAATTTAAAAATTTATTAGCAAGCTAAAATTACTCAAACAACTTCATAAGCTCCTAAATTCAAAGCATCAAACTTTAGAATAATACTTTTCATCATTGAATAGGACTTTTACCACAAAACCCTGAAATTTTCAGAATCTGAAGTGTTTTTTTTTAAGAAATAAAAACTACTAAAACTGCATCTCATTTTCATTTGAAATCCATTGTCATTTGAAATTCCCACCCCCAACCTAAATCAAACATTGTCCTTAATGTTGAGAATATGACACCACAGTAACACATGTTACACAGAAGACATAAATAAAGAGCAGGAATAAGAGAGTGTACCTGATGAGGAATGCAAGTTATGAAAATAGCATTCCCTGTAATAAGATAGGACAAGATATATATATGCAAAAGGGACATGCAACACCCTAATAATCTAGAAAAGAAGAAAAACTAAGACTACTAATATACAGTAAATAATACCCACTATGTTCTCAATCTTGGTAAATAGGGTCCTGGAGAAGAACAGTCTCCACTTCTATATCCCCAAGTTCAAGAAACGATTTGACTCTCTCACCATTTACTTTAAAAACATTGTCATTTTTTCGATCCTCAAGTTCAACGGCTCCATGAGGGAACACATCTTTGACATAGTATGGATTAGTCCAACGAGATCTCAATTTACCCTGGAATAGATGCAACCCAGAGTTATATAAAAGAACTTTTTGGCCCTGTTCAAACGACTTGCGAAGAATCGATTTGTCGTAGAACACCTTAGTATTTTCTTTATATATTTTTGCATTTTCATAAGCATCATTCCTAAGTTCTTCCAACTCATTGAGTTGAAGTTTACGGTGATTCCCAGCTGTAGGAAGGTCGAAATTAAATTCTTTAATTGCCCAATAAGCTTTATGTTCTAACTCTACTGGTAGGTGACAAGCTTTCCTATAGACAAGTCTGTATGGAGGCATGCCAATAGGAGTCGTGTAAGCAGTTCTATAAGCCTATAGTGCATCCAATAAACGCGTAGACCAATCTTTACGATTAGGGTTCACTGTTTTCTCAAGGATCTGTTTAATCTGCCTATTTGAGACCTCTACTTGACCACTCGTCTGGGATGATAGGGTGTAGAGACTTTATGAGTTATGGAGTACTTATGAAGAAGGGCATTGAATGATCGATTACAAAAATGAGTTCCTCCATCACTTATAATAGCCTTAGGAGTGCCAAACCTAGCAAAGATAAACTCTCGAACAAACTTAATCACCACGTGGCGATCATTTGTCTTGGTTGGTATGGCTTCTACCACTTAGAAACATAATCCACTGCTAATAAGATGTAAAGGTTACCACACGAATTTGTGAAGGGACCCATGAAATCTATATCCCACACATTAAATATTTCGATAATTAAGATGGGGTTTAAAGGCATCATGTTACGACGAGAAATCTTTCCTAATTTCTGGCACCTCTCACAACTCTAGCAAAACTGATGAGAATCATGAAAAATAGTGGGCCAGTAAAATCCACACTGCAAGATCTTTGCAGCGGTCTTTTTAGCACTAAAATGGCCACCATAAGCATAAGAATGACAGAAAGTTATGGCACTATGAAACTCAGCCTCAGGGACACATCTACGAATGATCTGATCAGGGCAATACTTAAATAAGTATGGATCATCCCAAAAGAATTGTTTAACCTCAGCTAAAAATTTTAACTTATCTTGTTCAGACCAATGCTCAGGCATTTGGCCAATCACAAGATAGTTAACAATATCGGCATACCAAGGCAATTGGGAAACAACAAGGAGTTGTTCATCAGGGAATGTTTCAAGCACAGGTTGGACATCATTAGAAGACTCTAAAATGATCCTAGAAAGGTGGTCTGCTACAACATTCTCGGAACCTTTCTTGTCCCGAATCTCTAAGTCGAATTCCTGGAGCAGTAAAACCCATCTAATCAACCTTGGTTTAGCATCTTTCTTAGAAAGAAGATACTTCAATGCAGCATGATCAAAGAATATAATGATCTTAGATCCTATGAGGTAGGGTCTAAATTTTCTAAAGCAAACACAACTGCTAGAAGTTCTTTTTCAGTGGTTAAATAATTTAGTTATGCATCATTTAAGGTCTTACTAGCATAGTAGATCACGTGAAGTGACCTATTCTTCTATTGTCCTAAAACAGCTCCAATTGCATAATCGGAGGCATCACACATAATTTCAAAGGGGGCACTCTAATTAGGCGGTTGGATGATGGGGGCAGAAGTCAACAAACATTTTGGCTTCTCAAAAGCTTCAAGACAGGCCTCATCAAAGACAAAAGTAGCTTCCTTTGCAAGTAAATTGCATAGAGGTCGAGAGATTTTACTAAAGACCTTAATAACCGTTGATAAAATCTTGCATGGCCTAAGAATGACCTAATCTCCCTAACAGTGCGTGGAGCTTTTAAATTTTCTATTAAGTCAACTTTAGCCTTATCAACTTCAATACCTTTAGTGGAAATGACATGTCCTAAAACAATCCCTAAACGAACCATGAAGTGACATTTTTCCCAATTTAAAACAAGGTTCTTCTCCTTACATCTAACCAATACAAGAGTGAGATGATGTAAACACTCATCGAAGGATGACCCAAACACAGAGAAGTCATCCATGAAAACCTCGAGAAACCGTTCTACCATGTCAGAAAATATGCTTAGCATGCAGCGTTGAAACATGGCGGGTGCATTACACAACCCAAATGGCATGCGTCTATAGGCAAAAGTGCTAAAAGGACAGGTAAAAGTAGTTTTCTCTTGATCCTCAGGGGAAATTTAGATTTGATTCTAACCAGAATAACCATCTAAGAAGCAGTAATGACTATATCCAGCTAGACGTTCGAGCATCTGGTCAATGAAGGGAAGAGGAAAGTGATCTTTCCTCGTGACCGTGTTCAATTTTCTGTAGTCAATATAGACACGTCACCCGGTGGTCTGACGGGTGGGGATCAATTCATTGTTCTCATTTCTACTACAGTGATTCTTGACTTTTTGGGTACAACTTGAACGGGCTGACCCAAGTACTATCTGAAATTGGGTAAATGGTACCAGCATCTAATAATTTTAGCACCTCAGCTCGCACAACCTCTTTTATGTTAGGGTTTAGTCTACGCTGCATTTTCCGAGACGGTTTTATATATTCTTCCAAATGGATTCGGTGCATGCAATCAGTAGGACTAATACCTTTCAAATCAGCGATAGTCCACCCTAAAGTTGCCTTATGTTCCCTAAGGACATTTATTAGCTTACTTTCCTGTTCTAATTTAAGATCAGAGGCAATAATAACAGGTAAAGTATCATAGGGACCTAGAAAAATATACTTAAGAGTATCAGGTAATGGTTTAAGGTCCAAGGTGTGTGCTTTTTTAGCCGACGGAACAAGTTGGGACCCAGTTGGAAAAAGAGGTTCTACTTTGGACTTCCATTTGTTAGTGTCTAAAATAGGGGTGGAATCTAACAAAGAGTTGATTTCACTAACGACACTATCTTCACCAAAATCTACTCCAAAGTAAGCCAAACAAGCCTCTAAAGGGTCCTCACAACTGTTCTGTAGAAAGGAATCATGAATAACTTATTTTATCATGCATGCAGACTCATGGGTGTCTGAGTCTCGGGGAGACCGTGAGATGTTGAAAACATTCACTTCCATCTTCATGTTGCCAAAGGATAATTTCATAATTCCATTCCTACAATTTATAATAGCATTTGAGGTGGCTAAAAAGGGACGACCTAAGATAACAGGAATCTGGGCACTAGGATTTGACGCAGGTTGGGTGTCTAAGATGATGAAATCTACTGGATAGTAAAATTTATCAACTTGTATAAGAACATCCTCTACCACTCCTCTAGGAATTTTGACAAACCTATCTGCAAGTTGGAGGGTAACACTAGTGGGTCGCAACTCACCAAGTCCTAACTACTCATATACTGAATATGGCAAAAGATTCAAACTGGCTCCTAAATCTAGTAGTGCATGTTCAATCCTATGGTTACCTATAGTATATAAAATTGTAGGACAACCAGGATCTTTGAATTTAGGAGGGGTCCTATGTGTAATGATGGAACTCACTTGCTCGGCAAGAAAAGCTTTCTTATGCACATTTAAACCTCTTTTCACAGTGCACATATCTTTCAGAAATTTTGCATAGGATGGGATCTGCTTAATGGCATCTAGAATTGGGATATTAATCTTAACCTGTTTGAACACTTCTAAGATCTCATTAGCATTGGTTCCTTTTCTATGTGGCATCAATCTCTGTGGAAAAGGAGCTGGAGGAACATAAGTGATTTCAGGTGTAACCTCATCTTTTTTATCAGACTCATCCTTTACTGGGGTTATATCCTGCACAGGTGAAGTTAAGTTCTTACCTTGTTCTCTTTTCTTAGGCACTATAACATGGTTATCAATTTCCCGACCACTCCTAAGGGTAGTAATGGCTTGAACATGATCAGAAGGTGGGCCACTAGATGTGCCTACCCCATAAGTACCCTTTGGGTTTGGTTGAGTTTGACTTGGAAACTTTCCCTTCTCCCTATCATTCAATTTGGCAGAAATTTGACCTATTTGAGTTTCCAAATTCACAATTGCTTGTGCATTTGTCTGTAAGGATTGTTGGGTAGCCAACATGAAAGTGTCAAATTTTTGGTTACTCTGAATTGCATTCTGAGTTAACACTTTTAAGGATTCCTCGAGGGTGGTTAATTTCTGTTGACCTAAAAACTGTTCTTGAGGTTGATGAGTGGAAAATCCTTTGGAAAAACCTGGTGGGGGATTTCCAGATGGACCCCCTTGGTGTTGACCCTTAGTCCATGAAAAGTTGGGATTATCTCTCCAACCCGCATTATAAGTGTTCGAAAATGGGTCGTATTTCTGCCTATTTTCATACCGAGGATTTTGATTATTGTAAATTGCCTGGACTTGTTCACCACTAGATTCTTGCCTATAGATTAGTGTGCAACTAGGCCCACTGTGATTGGGGTCACCACAAATGGTACATGGAAAGGTGCTGGTTTCATTCCCACAACTCATAACTTGATTAGACAAGTGTCTCTCCATAGTTTCTGGCTTCCTAGGGAGGTTCATTTCTAAAGCCTCTAGGCGCCTAATTACAGTGGCTAATTTTGCATCAGTTTCAAAGCTAGTGTCAACTCGGTGAATACCTCCTCTATTGGAAGAGTGCCTACTAGGTTCTGGTTCTCTCATTGAATCCCATTGTCTAGCTTTCTCAGCTAGTTCGAAAAACAAGTCATAGCATTCATCGGGGTTATTTAGAGTAAAATCCCCTCTGCTCATTGTTTCGATTTGAATACGAGACTCATTATCTAGACCTTCGTAGAGGATCTGTGCCAAGTGTGACTTTGGGAACCCGTGATGAGGACATTGATACTGTAGGTCACGAAACCTTTCTATATAACTGTGAAGGCTTTCGCCAGCTTTTTGCTTAAAGGTTTGTAGGTGGTAACGAACAGATGAGGTTCTATGATGAGGATAAAATCTCTTAATAAAAATCTCAGTAAGTGTGACCCATGTTCTAACCGACCCTGGAGGAATTGAGTAATACCAATCTTTAGCCTTATCTTTGAGAGAGAATAGAAAGAGACGAAGTCTTAGGGCTTCATCAGGTATACCCTTTGGACGCATTGTACCACAAATCTCTTCGAAGTCTCTGATATGGACATAAAGATTTTCATTATCAATCCCATTAAATTTGGGAAGTGATTCAATTGTTCCTGGTTTGAACTCGAAATTACCAGTACAGTCTGGTATTATAACTCCTGGAGGTTGCATTATACCAATCGGGTATATACAATCCTGTAAAGTTCGAGCAGGAGCATCCATTAGTGCTCGATTCTCGACATTTGCTTCATTGCCTTTAGCCATTTCAGAGAAAAGGAAGAATTTTCCAACAAAAGTAGATGGAAGAGGACTTAGATCGTAGAGATCGTTTTGCTCGACACGATTACCAATTCGTTTCCAAGCACGCATGCACTACACAATCACCGCTGACAAACCAAGCAACCCTAGCTTTCTAGCAAGCAATGCATGATGGCTCACCTAAAGTTGAGAGTAAGATCCTTGAAAAGTGTTTCTTGGAGTCTTCTATTTCTTTTCTAGACTAGCTCCTATTCTCTTCAAAGGAAATCTTCAGTTGCTATCCTAGCAAACCCTATCAAAGCAACCTGATTAGGTAAGTTCCTAGTTCGAGCAGTAAGCTTAGAAAGCTTTTGACACTGTCTTACTTAGGCAACGTTCCCCTTTCTCAGGGTGGCCTTTTTGTCAGAACTTTTCTTAATCGCTAGCTTTCCCTCAGAGTTTGTCAAATAAACAAAGAAGTTGTTTTTCCCTTAAAAAGATTTTCCTAAGAGCTCGAAACCCTAGGGTCTTCTTGCTAGTCAAAATTTTAGGTTTAGGATCACGTTATAATAGGGTTGTGTTTTCTTTTCCGCAGGCTTAACAACTAGGTGAAGGGGAAAAGGAGAGTGGAGAGAGAGATATTCCTGGATAGAGAGAGAAAAAAGAGGAATTCAGTAGACACAGAAGATATTGATCCCAAAGATGTCCAATCCCATTGGATGACTTCAACTTAAATACAAAAGCAATAACAACCTACTCCTAATATGTAGGAGTAGTGGACACACGTAACCCACGTTAACTTAACCACTTACACCCATGTTCTACACTACTTCATGATGGACACCCTACTAACAACCCACTTCTAACAGCATGACTAATTCAAGAAATAAACTAATAATAACTGAATAATAACTGAACAGTCTCCCACCATCGTCGTGTTGCCATCTGTT
>MVGT01001584.1:0-25457 GCA_002174775.1 Macleaya cordata
TTCTCCTCATTCACAAACATTTCCTCACAGATACAACAGATGATTAATGCTGCAAGCTCAATATCACCAGAGTCCATCCAACCTTAATGTTGGGTCTCTCCCATTTTGATTTATCAAATTTAGAATACATAAATGTCAACTAGCCAACTCCAATAGTATAGCCTCTCAGTAAAAAAGAGGGGAAAAAAAGAAGCTGAAGGGACCAAAAAACAGACAATTTCCCCTCCTGTAACTTTTTATTACTTTTACCAACTTGAATATAAAACCAACATAGACACACACAAAAGCCTTCAGCCAATCCACAGAATTGGTATCTTCTTTTGTTACATCACATTCTTGAAGCTCAACAAGAGAGAGAGAGAGAGAGAGAGAGGGAGAGAGAGAGAGAGAGAGATTGCTTCATTGACTGCAAATAGCTCCAGCTACGTCCAATCTTTAGTACAAACTGGGAGCAGTATTGCTGTTCTTGACATTTCTCATCTGTGCATTTCTCGGGACAACAATCCTTTAGATAGGAGGCATCAGATAGACAGCAAGATCACATCCCCCTAGTTCCATCATTGCCCCAAACATTGTCCCACGACCCACTCGGTGCAGCCTTCGGTCCCTCGATGTAGTGCTGACCACCACCATTGCCATTATTATAGGGACCAGGAATCCCATCAGGCCCTGGCGGATGAACTTTCCGGGGCTTCGTTCTAACGCCAAGCACTCTTAATACAAATCTTGCAAGCTCACCATATAATACACCAGATCGATCAAAGAGCTGCAGCGATAACACCACAGGTAATGTCAAGGATAGAACGATAGTGATATACACATAAAATTCATATTTATTTTCACCTTATTTAAATTCATTAGTTAATTATTTTATTTAAATTGATTAGTTTAATTTTGTGTGTTGCCCGCGTAAATATTTCTGGAGATTGCAGCATCTAATGAGCCTCACTCATAATCCAAAATAAGCGAGGTCCTAAAAGACCACAAGCCAGCCACGTTTCTAAAATGCTGAAGTCCCAAAAATTCTGGATGATGGTTTGGGTGTAGAGCTCAACCAGATGAGGGTTAAAAAAAACCAAGGATAGATTTGAATTTTGACGAGATAGAGAAAATTGGTATAAGATCAGGTTGATCATCAATATCTGGCATGGAAACCTACCATACCATTCTGAGGCAGTTCATACCATGATTAAAAATTTCAAATGTTTCAGAATGTTTCGGTTCTGCTTGTGAGTATAACAGAACCATTTCAGTGTGTCTTGGTATATATCTGTGATTCGGTATTGCTTCAGTGCGGATGTACTGTTCAGAATGTTTCGGTTGAGAAGTCTCGGCTTTCCAACTAACAGAAACATTTGGCTGAAACGAGATCTTAAAACTTTGGTTAATACATGTACGTCCTACCATAGCCAGTAACAACTTGAAAGTAACATGGACACTGAACTGATTTTTAATAGTTTGTCAGAAGAATAAATGGGGAGACATGAAAGCAAAAAACATGAGGGCATGTACCTGAAGAAGCGCTGACATGAACATGTGGAATGCCTGGGTGTTCTGGTCTATGAGGATTGAAATCCGACCAAAAAACGTTACCACACCTTGCATCTGCCAATAAAAAATGATATATAATTAGAACATAAAGAAAAGGAACTCCAGAAAATTGACAACATACCCTTCTCCAGATTGAACAGTGTGGTTACTTTAATGGATCTAATGTATAACTTCAAAGCTAAAGTTTTATGTTCGCATCAAAAGAAGAATGGAACTGTTTACCAAATTATATACAATGTATTTATCCCACCTAACATCAACCAAGAGAAAGGCAAATATCCCAAGCAATGATCTCCATTAACAGATCTTCAATGTGGATCAGTAACTAAAAGTTGGAAATCTATTAAATACTGCAAAAAAGCCAGTGAAAGAAATCCATATACAGCAAAGTGTTCAGATAATCTGAAAAGTATTGTCTTTGAGATGTGGCCCATCTAGGGATGTTCACTGCTCAGTGTGTACAGTTGAACTGCCTTTTATCCCCTGAATGGACAAGATACCCATAAAATCTGGACTGTCCAATTGATGGGAAAGACCTTTAGATGAGAGGTAGCCTAATATTATCCCATTCAGGCCATCTTGACCACCCATTCAATGGCTCAGATTTTGGTATCTAAAATGATCAGTCACTGGTCACTGATCATTTACATATCTATCTCAAGATAAACTTTCCTATAAACAATCAGGATATCAGATGCTTCGATGGGAGATGGCCTAAAAGATCATCCAGATCACTGTTGGGAAGAAAAAAAATTCAAGGTTTGAACAGTCTACAACAATGAACTGGTAGGCCACTTGAACAGCATTGTAATTCAAAGAATGCACTTTATGGACTGAACATATACAAGATAATATGTGATGTAGGAACAAATAAACAGGAAAAGAGGTGTATACATAACTTTGCACACGTAAGTATATTTATAATATTCTATTTACCCGTCTCTAACTCCATCATATGTGGAGCAGCAACAGGAACAAATTGGAAATTTAGATTTTTTATTTATTTATCTTTTAAAGCAAATTGGAAATATCGATAAAAAATAAAGAGAAGAAAAAGACTCATGTGCCTTACCACACGAAGGAAGGAAATCCAAAAGCCTGGAGGTTGTGGAGGAGCACCACCATATGGATTATTTGGATCTTGATCGCCATATGGACCACCCATGCCCATCCCCCCATAACCACCCATTGGACCCCCTAAACCACCACCATACATTCCACCTCCATACATCCCAGAACCTCCATACATCCCACCACCATACCCTCCTCTATACATATTATTACCATACATCCCACCACCACCATATGTTCCTCCTAATCCACCACCCAATGAACCATACATGCTCGAGCCATAGCCTGTGCCATAATTTAGACCCGAACCGTACCCTGCATTGACTGTAGAAATTTTAATCTCCATGAAATGCTGAATTCAATTTTGTAGACCCACGTATGATGCAGGTCAAGAAGACCTGTGGATGTGGATGGTGGAGTTAACTCCCCAACAATCATATGGTGGGGTCTTCTTGACCCATGTTACATGTGGGTCTACAAAATCACACTCATGAGATGTTTATACTGGAGTAATAGTCGAGAGTAAGCATCGCATAATATTAACACTTACCACCACCGTAGCTGCTGTTCCCATAGTTCGGTTCCCAAGGCCTCGTGGGTACAGGCCTGGCTAGAGCAGTTCTGTTTACAGTAGCATTCCTATCAGCAGTAGAAACAATTTCTCCAGGTCTTGCAGTTCCTGAAGCCTCAACGACATCACTTGTGCTACCAGGTGAAGGGGGTTTAAAAGGTGGGGGGCCAGATGACGTGCCACCAGCTCGTTCCCAAGGTTTTGGTGGAGGGCTATTACCTGCAATGTCAAAATTCAGATCCCAAGAAAAAGAATTGCTAGATGGATAATATTATTCAAAAATGAGGATAATAGAATCATAAGGTTATAACACTGTGAAGACACTACAAAACAGTGTCCAAACCCAGAACACACAGAATACCTAAGACCCTAGCCCATATCAACTAAATCGCAGAAAACATCAAAACCCATAGATTCATACAACCTGAATAAGGGCGAAGTGATGCAGGACAAAATATTTTCTAAAATTCTACCATTTCTGCTGAAAATGCACTCTAGATATTATTTTCTTCTTTTATTAACTTCTTTCCTCCTTTTTTTTCTTTTTTTCTTTTGTTTGTTCAACGTCCAAAATAAAGAAGATCATAAATCAGTGGCCAAGTCAAACTTGGAGATAGCTGTAGATGTGTGGAAAAGAAGAGCAAAACTCGTGCTTAAGACATTCAGACCTTAATAAGAAGAAAACTTGAACGGAAACTAAAAAAAATTCACTGTGACCTACTTCGTAAGCCATCAAAGAGTTAAGTAAACTAATGTACACCTGGAACCAAGTTATTGAAACAATCAGATCAATCCCTAACATATCAAACAAAAATTGCCCCAATTTCCCACCTCTACTCACAGGTTACCAAAAATTTCAGAATAATCAATTATCAAAACCCAGGGTTTCCACGATAACCCGTCAAAACCCGTTAAGTACCTAAAAATCACAAGTACACCAAAGATGCCAAACAAGTAAGAAACCAAAACCCTAGGTTAGTTACAAACCTAGAAGCAAAGAAAGATGGAATTTCAAGAAAATCAACCTCCAAGAGATAATTCATGCATGATATATGAACCTAAAGCAATTCACAAAAGGACCTTGATTTTCACATAATCTATTTCTTTTAGTGGATTTCACCAATTAACAGTTTCACAGAGATTTCAGTAAAATATAAGTTAAACCCTAGATTTCATATCTGATCACAAAATAAGTAAAAACCATGACTATTCTCGCAATCCAGTATTAAAATCTTGGTAGAAGCCATCAATAAATAGAGAAACACAATCAATTGCAGCAAAATCAACCCTAAATAGAAGTAATTCACAGAAGAACCTCGAATTTTTCGTAATCTAATTCTTTTAATGAATTTGATATCACAGATTAACAGTTTCTCAAAACGATTCCAGTAAAATATTAGTTAAACCCTAGATTTCATATCCGATCATAAACTAAGCTGAATATTTCTGCAACCCAGTATGCAAATCCTACCATACACCATCTATAGGTAAAAAAAAAAAAAAAAAAAACATGAAGATCAATATGCACATGATCAACTAAACAATTGAAATTGAAGCAACAAAAGGGGAAAAAGAGAGAGAAACCCTAGAGAGAGAAAGTGTTTAGAGAGAGAGAAAGCACCTCCTGGTTGCGGTTTCGATTCCATTGCAGTCGCAGAGAAGCGACATACAGCGGTGGAGTTTCTTTTGAAGTCGACGATACTAAAGATAGAAGAGAGAAGAATTCTGGTCCGTATTGACGACTAAAATACTATATATCCAGGGGTCCAGCCTGTTGGTCACTAATACCTTTCATCGCGTGTTGGTTTCTTTAATTATTTCCACGTCTCATAAAGGAAATGCTACCAAAAACTGTGTAATCCACGTTGGATGATAAGTTTAGGGATATGATATTTCAACCCCATCTTTCTACTAATTCTGCCCACCGAGTCGTATTTATAACTCGACGTGATTTTAGCTCGCATGATGTGGAATCATTTAAATTTAGAAAAGATAATAAGTGGGACCTTCACTTCTCTTTCACTTTGAAGGCTGAAAATCAGCGAATGAATGTAAAACAGTAGAAGTAATCTTTTAATATAAATAAAAGGGTCTTTTTTTGTATGAATTGTACTATCACAAGCTATAACTTAAGATGATATATGTACACAAGACTTATATCACCATATGTTTCTCTAATTGAATGGGGGAGCCATTGGATATAGGTCTCATAATTACATCTCTTTTCCCCCTCATGAATTAAGGGGTTTACCCCCATAAATCATAGACTTAAATTGAACGGCTCTTCTACTCAATTAGGGGATCCGACAATGATATAACTCATATACGCACAAGTCGTCACAAGCCGATAAAAACATAATCCACGTTTTAAGTGAATTTGCACATACAAGAGTGAAAAATAATTTTTTTGAGTTTGCTCCGCATGTAATGAAAATTCACAATGCCAATATTTATTTTTCTTTATATGTTTGTAGGCGTTTGGTGAAGATATCTAATAACAAATATTTGATGAGATTTGCAGCGGGCCTACAAAATAAGTAATTTAGGATTTATTTTTTTTATTTTTTTTATGTATAGATTTTTTTTGGTCGGTTATATAGATTTTTTTGTTTGTAAACTTTGTACCTACAAGAACCATGAGAAACGTTCAATTGATTGCACCACGCGGAGTCGTATTGAATCAATAACACGAGAGAGAGGTATTACTGACCAACTCTTAGTTTTCCTCCTATATCTGACATGAAAATTATTTGAGGTGTCTGTTCACAACCCCCAGGACTATACTGTATCGTGTCGTCCCTAGATCTAAACCGTTGGTTTTATTGAAAGAATTTTAAATAGAATCCACATAAATACAAAGAAACAAGTCTCTAGGAGCATAATAGCGGTCGGATCATAGGTTTGACGGTACTACTGAGGAATCTCGTGAGGGTTGACACTATGAGAGGATAACTACCTAGAAACAATAACCCACATTGTCCGGCTTTGCTACTCGGTCTCTAAATGATTAGTCCACACGCTTTTCTTACAGGGTTGACTATCCATTTGAGTACCATACGTGGCAGTTTATCATTGGACAAAATAGTGATGTGGCAAACTAGACATTTTTTGTCCACCAACGATGATATTATGGAAATCATTATCACAAAAAATTAGTCGATTCTAAAACTTCTAATTCTATTAAAAGTTGGCTAGAAGTTGAAATTGAAAATCAACGGTGAGAAAATTAGTTTTATTCGAATATCAATTTTCATGTAACTTTTATAGGGTTAGAAATTTTAGAATGGCTTGACTTTTTTGTAAGAATGATCTACATTGTGAAGAGAACGAACTCACTGAAAATCAGCTCTTAGATCATATCCAAGTGAATCCTACAAGTTTTATATCCAACTCAAACATAAAATCTTTTATGTCCCAATACTATTTATTTTTTCTTTTGTCCACCTTATTTTCAAGATGGTGTACATTTATTCTCTAATCTAACCATTAACAATTGCTCTTTTTAAGGAATCAAGGAGAATCACAATGATTATTCAAGACCATATGTAGGTTTTTTTGACAATGTTACATGAACATAAAACTATTTATGTTTCGGCTAAACATAAATCTTATGAGGCCCACATGAGTAAGATCCAAGGGCTGATTTTTTGTGAGGATGTTCTCCTCACTATGTTAATCATCATCACAAAAAATCATTCAATTCTAAAACTTCGAACACCACTAAAATTTGATTGGAAGTAGTTTGAAAATCAAAGGTGAGAGAAATAAACTGTTATGACTTCCAATAAATTTTTGGTGTTAGAAACTTTAGAATTGACTAATTTTTTTGTGAGGATGATCAAAAGACGAGTAAAACATCTTCACCAAATATCAACCCTTGTATCGTACTCATGTAGGTATAGCCCAAATAATAAATGGTTTTATGGTCAAGTGCCTTTATTCATTTTATTTTTATTTTTATTTTTATTTTTATTTTTATTTTTTACCATACCAAAAAGTTGTTGCACAACCCGAATTCAAACCAAAAACATAACACAGCACTTACGTGGTTAGGCTGGCTGCCTACACCCACGGACACATACAATCTCAACACTTTATTACTATGATGACCAAAGTACAAAACGAACTCCGCGCCCTCAACACTTTCAAGCTTTGATGCTCAAATTTGCAGTATTATAGACTGCATAATACCTACAAATTTAGAACTTACTACAATTAGGAAACTTAAACCTAAACAGACTAGGTAACCTACTTTCTTGCTGAAGTAGCCACCTTTCATAGGAATTTTGGCCAAACCGCCATACAAAGATTTGAAACAATCCGCCCTTAAATTGGGCTCGCGGCCCAACCATTATCAACCATGAACAACTCGAGAGGAACCGGAAGGCCAGGGGCCGCCAAATTGGTGCCGGTGGACACCCCAGGCGGATGGTGATTTGTCGTCTTCGGCCTTTTTCGCCAGCCTTCATCGATGGCCGTCCACTCTAGTGAGAACATCACAAATGAGCAGAGCCTGGGGGCTTTGTGACCTGCTCGCTTTGACAGGGTGACTTTAACCTTCAATGTTCCCCCACCATTCTGATCATCTCAATTATCTCCCCAATACCGCAAATCGAGCCAATAAACCCAACAAAAGTACTATATCCCTTCATATCGGAAAGGGCATCTGGCTTTGGCCCCTCGAAGAGTTGGGTCCTGCTCATGTTACCATATATGAGATTATGAGAAGCTATAACCACTGAAAGTACATATGAAGATCCAAAATCCTTGCGGAAAACAGATTCTATTTCCTTGAAATTCTATTTGGGCCTAAGCTTTATATCATCTATATACAAACGACAGGAGCACAGCAACGTGATGCATTATTCCTTCTAAAAATGTACATATGTATATTTTTACACTGAATGGGGGAGATTCCGAAAACCCCTTCCAACTTCTACAAGAGTAAGAGTTGCCTTTCCTGGTAAGAAAGCATGCCAGCAAGACCCAGACAGAAATCTTACCAGTTCAAGATGCATCAATTCTTGCACCATCTCAAGATTGAACCCCTCATGCCAACAAGCAATTGCTACTTGCAGAACTGCCCATCACGCAAGGGACATCACGAACCCGGAGCTTGATACTTCGTGATCCGATAGAATCCAGTATCTCTAAACACTCCTCCATATCAGAGTCACTCACTAACATCACCCATTCTTTCTCATCATCCAAGTACTTGAGCTGAAATGTCCCAGTTGATAATTTGAACCGCTTCCCAATTTCCTCAAACAATTGAAGACACCCCGTGCTAGGTTCAAACTTGAACCTCACTGTATCTTCTTTGTAAGTAGCCTTTACCGTAATTGCAGATTCGCTATCTCTGGTAGATGTTTTACTTTTTGAAGTATTCTGTGTATGGAAGGAGCTTGATGTGCTGCCATTGATCATTGATCCTGAACCGTTTGATGAACCCGTCATGTCTGAACAAGTTGGTTGATTATGTTCAACTACCCCATCATAACCATCGATTCCGGTATCCATCTCATCGACTGCTAACATAGAAGTGGAGCTTTGAGATGTGAAGTGGCAGTTGGAGTTCTCTATATTACTTAAACCACCATTACTCGAAATCCACCCTTCGCATCTCTGTTTCGGAAAATAAGATCTTTGTGTGACATCTTCGGAAGATGCCCATGGCATAGTTTCAATGTTAACTGGCTGCAACGATCCTGTGTCTAATGCAGCAAATTTGGTATCATCGATACTTTCAATCATAGGGCTATTTGTTTTTTCTCTTTCTACCTTGCAAGTATGGGGAAGAAGCATATGGCCCACATTCCCAAGTTGGGGTCCACCCAAAGAACACGCATCCGCTTCCAACTTTACTGTAGAATTTTCACACTCCATATAAGGGACTGAAGATACTGAAACTACATCTTGGGATCCCAGATCTGAATTTCTAGCCGTTGGGGGGTTGGGTGCAATGTACGGAAAAATGGTTTTGCGCACCTCCAAGTCTGGGGCCAAGGAGCCTGCTGCAACAAGCCCCCCAGTGATGGGGTCGAACTTCAACCCTCCCTCTACTCCTTGGACTGAATCAATCACAGTCTTTATTTTCCTTAATGACCGGTTCACCTTGTTTATTTTGCGAGATGGCCATCTAGAGATTCCATGCTGTCTGCATATCCTTTTCAGCGTAGTAGGACAAACTGCAGATACAAAAGAAGCAGCGTTAATTGAATGTTTTCAATTATAAACACCATATTCTCCCATTATTATAAACTTACAATCATAAAAAATTTGCTGTTATGGAGAGAAAGGATACCACATAGCATATATCATTGATACCCAAACTCAATTTATAAGACTTCTCCTTTTCAGGCAATGACTCAAACTTGCACCAGACAGCATAATGAAACACCTTTATACCATTTTAATGTTTATCTACTTGGATAAATGCATCCATCCTACATTACATACTGAACCAAAAATGAAGTATTTGTTAAGAGCTCTCAAACATAAAATAGAAACAAATCAAATAGGGTGCCAAACACATCATATCAATTGCCATAGGGGTTAGGGCAAAGGCAATTGTTATTGCCCTTGTTACATAGCCTGAAGGTCACCACCATGCTTATGCTGTGTCTGCAACACAGCTCTAGATAGGCCACCATTGGGCAGCATAGATATAGTATACGTGAACAACCAAACGTGTAGATGATCATAACTAACAAACAACAGATATATTTTTGGAACATAGCATGCATGCTTCCAACTACAAACTTCAACAGAGTCGAGATTGAGCTAGTCCAGGATGAAATCTCTTATGGTCATACCTAGGCTAGGGATGTCATTTAGTCATACAGACACAATGATCTCATCGACAAAATTGCAACAGAGTTGAAGTACCGAGTTCAATGGATTGGGGTTGACACCGCAATGTGTTCTGTAGTACTGAGAAAATATATTATACGAATGAAATGCATGATTATAGGACTTTTTCCCATTTATGACTATAAGTTGCAGCTCTTGTTCCTACAAATCCAATTAAGAAGGATTCATGAACAGATAGGCTCAATGTTGAGTTGCTAATAAGAGTCTCAGAAGGATGTGGATAAACCTCACTGGGTCTGGACTGAAACTGCATTTGGATCGAGTTAGCCTACCACCAGAACATTCCAGGGTCAACATTGATACATTTCAAATTAGAAGCATAGACACTAAAAATTGAATAATTTTGGGCCATGAGCATATGCACAACGTTAACGTACGACAAGCAGTCTTACCACCAATGCTTTTTGCAGCATCCTTAAGGCTCCCAGAAAAATATTGCTGAAGAACACTCAAGCTGATATTCTTCTCTGTTGTACTTTGCTTTTTCTCCCGCTGTCTCTTTGAGCCACTTGTCGTCTACAGTATCAGTTAACGAGCAGTCAGTGTATAGAATCTCTAACTGAACAAACAGTTGCTTCATACAAACTACCCACAACCAGCAAAACAAGGAGATTTTTTTTGGAACGAGATTTCAACAGATTAATATAGAAAATCCATCTAAAGTAGATGCAAACAAGTTTCTGAATAAGCAATTAGCATGGCGAAACCTAGACGGCAAGGAAATGCATAGCAATATAATAAAGGAATACTTAGGCAAGGATGGGAGGACACACCACCGAGCTCCCTACACATGTTCCACACATGGTGTAAGTCGAAACCACCCTTTAAGCAGTCCCTGGGAGATATCCAACGTCAAAACCCTATCCAATTGGATGACCACACTCAATTACATTCAAGGGAAATTTTCAAGAAAAATCACTCTTTAAGTTTTGTCATTATCATTTCATATAGTTTTTTCCCACCATTTTGTGTTTATAAAGTTTATTTATTAACCCCTGAAATATCTTCGAGAAGGCGCATCATATCATGGAAAGCATGCGAACAACAAACAACTAACAACCTCTCTCTTCCCAACTAAGAGTTCATAAATGTAAAATCAACAAATGCGTAGAGAGCATCCAATAGTTTAGACATGAGAAAAAGACCAAATTAAATTAAGTAGAGAAAAGTGTGTATAGCATAGGCATCTTGTTGATTCTAAATATAGTTTGCCAACAAAAGGAATGCATTGATCCAATGGTCCACCTAGACCATTGCTACATTTGATAGGATAACAATGTCAATTTGATTTATCACACTCTCATACACCACAACCATCAGTTAGAATCGACTTTTATCATTGATGACTCCAAAGTGGGACAACTAGAACGATGGGGATCCTAATGCCATGTATATGCATCCTACGTGCTAGTATGACCTCGTAGTGAGATAAGTAACATAGTTACTGATGAGAAACTGCATACAGGTCTTCAGGCATCTAGTGAGAAAACTTGGAGATACCTCGGGTGTTGACAAATAAAATTCCTAAACTGAGCAGGCATTATTTCCACTCAAATCCAAAAGATTAGGGGGAGAAAAGAAACAAACAAACAAACTATTTATGCAAAAGATGGAATATAAAAGGATCAGAACCTGATCATGGGAAACATCTGCTTCCATGCCATCACTCACAGCATTAGGAAAGTGCAAAGCCAGCCTTTCAGCTGAATCCAATTGACAATCTGGTATCCCTAGTTCAGAGCTCTTCCTAGACAGAACCCTTGATGGAAAATTCATTGTTGCTCCATTCTGAATTCCTAATTTTGTCTCTTCAACACCAACTAATTCCGCATTTGAGACCGTTCGTAAACTCCTGCAAACTCTTTGCATGGTGTTCGACAGGCTGTTCAACAACAGTTGCTGCTCCGGACTCCCTGTACAATTGACAGGGAGAAAGAACTCTAATATGTAATCATCATCACCGGTATAAGTGCTTCTTAGCCTGATTGCGACAGCAGCATTCAAACCAAACTTGCGTGAATGATGTACAAGAGGATAATCTCTTATATCATATTCCTTTACGTCGGGGGAGAAGAAGGGATGGTTCGATTGAAGTGCTCTTCCAGCAATTCCTTGCCCTTTCTCAAGGAAATGTTCGGTACATGCATGCACAAACCCTTGCATCTCGGAATTATTCACATAGCATGCACTTTCCTCAATACATAGTATACTTTTCTCGCTTGAACTACTCTTGGCCTCTCTCACAGGCATTTCCGTACATTCTTTACTGGTATCATCAGGGTAGTTGCATGGAATCCATGTTAGGGCCAATGGTAGTCTGTGTGCATGACAAGCAGCTCTTAAAACATCAACGATCTCAGCTAAGGCAGCTCTTTGGTTCTTCGAAAAGCACTACAAAATAATGATTACCACAAGATCAGCGTGGAGCTGTAATTAATAAATACTACTACTTTTTGTGCTTTCTTCATGTACCAGAATCAGCAAGACATGGAGTTGATAAATATACCTGCGGATGAACTCGAGGTGGTGTGATGGTCTTCAAGTTCACAGACTGCAAAAAGAAAAAAAGGTTAGAATACAATTCATAATGGACTATCATGATATATCCATGCAGTGAACGCAGGAAAGATATTGGGCCTATGTGGATGAGATGGGAGGAGGATGAGTTGTAAAATCAGTAATGGACTATCATGACATATCCATGTAGTGACGCGGGAAAGATATCAGGGATATGTTGATGAGATGGGAGGAGGATGAGTTGTAAAATCAGTAATTAACTAAGCTCAAACAAAATGAACTGTAAATGAACTCGGTCCTCTTTCTTTCTGTTCTTTTTTTTGGTTGATATTGTCCAAAGTAATAGGTTGTGATAAGAAAATATTGTAACCACCGAAGAAAATTTTGGATTTTAAAAAGAAATGCCTAATTAATAAGTGAAAGTTACTACTTTATTAAATTTTTCATTAAAAGGACATGAATCTATATATGTGTATCTTTTTTTCTTTTTGATCAGTTTACCATTCTATGTATCATGAATATTTTCAGCAAACAGGATTAAACCCAAGGCTCTAAGATGCATGAATAACAAAACAACTACAGTCCATTGACCTAAATAAAAGCGATCTCAAATAGCTCAACATGAAATATAAAGATGGAAAAGTATGACTGACCTGAAGAGCACGACAAACATTTTCAATCTCAGGATCAAAATTAGACTTTTCTTTCACCGTGACAAGCTCTAGGACAGCACAACACGACTGCTCTTGGGTATTGAAAATTGGTAAAGCAATAGATCCACGGACTTCATGATCAATTGCATGTTTTACGCGCAAGTACTCAACCATATTGTAATACACAACATTTGAAGTCCATTCTGGCAATTTAGACATAAACACACGTCCAGGAAGCCCAGGAAAAGTACCAGGCCTCTCTTTCACAGGAAAGGTAAAACCCCTCGATACTTCACGATATCCCGAAAGCATTTGATCTAGTAGATAAGGTTGTTCACAAGTACTTAGAATAAACTCATCTCCCTGCTTAACAGGCACCCAAACTTGAGCAAGAATTCCCCCTCCAGATGAGTCTTTAAACATTGCCAAAGCCTTGAGCATTCTTTCGGCAAATGTCCACGAAAGAGGCCTTGGGATCGTACCAATTTCCACATCCATGATATTTTCTGTTGGAAAATACCCATTGCTTACTTTTACATTAGATTCATTCACATCACTAGAATTCAGTGGTAATTCAATCTGGGTATCAGTTTGTTGAAATACCATTTTATCACCACAGCTAGAAAACCCCACATCAGGAGAACCACCATCAATCATGGGAAAGACACAGGAACTTGGTGAACTGAAATTCAAAGGACTAAAAGACACAAAACTATCTGGTGGAACAGAGAGACCAGCCATTGATGATGGGCTATTACAGAATTCAGCAAAATTATCAAAATTCATGAGCTCTGAGAAATTGTTAAATGGATCCACGCCAATTTGATTATTCCCTGTATTACCCTCCACCGGCATGAAACCATCCATCTGAACAGGGGAAGGGGAACCCCAATAATTAACACCCTTTTCTCTTGGGGGGTAAGTAAATTCCATCTACACTCAAAAAAATTTCCCCCGTACCACCAAAAAAACCCTTCTGTTAGAGTTTCTCTATTAAGCGTCTTCCCACAATAATCTTCTTTCCCCAAAATGAAACCCTAATTTTTTCCTCCATTCGTTTGACAAAAACCAAAAAACCTTCGGTTTATAAACCCTAGTCTCTCAATTAATTCCAGATATCACATAACATCGAACAACAATGAATTTCACACAAATGGCGGTACAAATTCCTTAACCGACTTAACAAACAGAACCCCTCCAACCACAAGAAACCTGCAACAAAAGGGCAAAATTTTCAATTCATAGAAACTCAACGTACCTCTCAGATTCGTCCCTGAATCAGAAAAAGTTGGATTTAGGTACTCAAAAAAACAAACCTCAAAATTAAAGAGATGAAAACGCCAAAACCCACCATAAACACATTACATAGAAACCCCAATTCAGATTCGTATTCTCTGAAACTTATCAGCTAAGATATTTTTTCTGAATCTTATGGGAAAGATAAATAAAAAGAAGTTCTTCAAACCCTAATAACTCAAGCTAGAAATGCCAAACCGACCAAACTGTCCATTTAATCATAACTAAAAGACGACAAATTCCCGCCTGTAAATCCTCCAACCAAAGCTAAATCTGATGCTAGAGAGAGAGAGTTTTAGAGAGAGAGCTATTTGTGAAACCTGGAAAACCCTAATAACGGATTGCGGTGAGACAGGAAAAATAACTCATCCTCTTATCTGAAATGAAAACTTACTAAAAAAGGAAATATTTGTTCTGAAATACCTGACTCGCATTCTATAAAAGTTATTTGCTTCAATTTTTTATTTTTTTTTTTGCTGTTGGATTAAAAATTTAAAAGATAGAGAGAGTGATGCACTAATGCCCTTATTTAGATCCAAAATGAAAATCACTTTCCAAGGAACAAATGGAAAGATGACGCAATTCCATTTTTACCCAAAATGCCCACCATTTTTTACAAAATTTATGTATAGACAATTTTTTTTTAATTTATTTATATGTCTATTTTTATATTATCTTGCCTATGATGCTTTTAATACCTACTGCCCACTTTTGATGGTCAATATCCAGTACTTCTAGAATAGTACTATTGTCTAATCAATCCCAAATATTAGTTGGTCAAAATCAAGTGGAAGGTAATTATTATCCGGGATTAATTTGTCTCATATAATTATCTTTAGAAGATTTTGTATAAAAAAAGAACGTTTGTATATTACTTTTATCATCGACCGTTGATCATCTTATACTTGTAAGTTTGTAATTTCTCTTCATCTGTGATGAAGAATTATCAGTTCGATCATGACACTTTTTTTTTCTTTGTTGGTGGCAACTTCTATTATATTCGCTCATTTGGGGTGAGTTCTCTGAGTCGTTTATAACACCTTTTTTGCCAAGGTTTCAATTCTAAATAGTTCAACAACCAAATTAGAATCGACCAGTTGGCAAATGATTCGACTTCTCAATATGCTTCCAATGGATTGATATGTTTGAATCGAATAAACAGTAATATGTGGATTTTGAATCCGGATTCGACATTTTAATGAATTAGTGGGTTCTTATCAACACGGATATTAATAAAACCCTTTCACTAATGGATGCAATTAGTTAATGGTTTAAAATTTGCTCATAAATAATGATCTTTACCACCTCCTATATTAAAAAACCACTAGTGAAATTCAAAAAGATAAATTTTACGAGTCAATAACAACTAAATGATTGCATCTAATGATGAAAAGACTTTGCAAAAACCTAATATACGAGTAATCCTAACTCTTAAACTCTTAAAATTTACAAGAATAAAAACTCAATAGCAGGGTACGCCATTAGGAAGCTTTGCCTATGGCCTCACCTAAATGGGAGGGATGTAAAACTAGCTTAGCCAAATGCCTATTTGCATCAGTAGGTGTCACTCGATTAGAATAGTAAAGTTGTTGGGGAGGGTACCAATGACCCGAGTTCAAACCTTATTACATAGAGTTAAGAGCATCCACAGTGATGCAGGGTAAAAAGCTATTTTACCTTTCTGTTATTTAACTTACGAGAACCACATGCACAGTGGTAGTTTTTTAAAACAATTTGAAAAATTAATAAAAAACTGATTTGAAGGATATAATCGTCATTTAAAAAAGTTAAAAAAATTAAAAAAAAATAAAATATATCAGGCGTGGAGGAAGCTCCACGCCTAGCATTTGTTTTTTTTTTTTTGAAATGGTTTTTTTTTTGTAAAAACTAAAAAGATGCCCCCACTAAACCCCAATCACATAGGGCCCACACGGAAAGGATCTAAAGGCTGGTTTTTTTGTAAAAATGATCTCCTTACCTTATACTTCATCATACCCGAAAATCATCCAATTCTAAAATTTCTAACCTCATCAAAAGTTAGTTACAAATTTGTACTAAAATTAAAGCTTAAAAAAATATAAATTTTTTTAAGATTTTGATGAGATGATTTGAGGGGGTTAGAAGTTTTAGAATGTGTTGATTTTTATATATGATGATCTACACGGTGATGAGATCATTGTCACCACAAATCAACCTTTAGATCATCCTCCTCTATGTAGTAATAAAAAAAAACCATACGTGGGATTGAAATTGATTTAATATATATATATATATAAGAATTAGTGGGACGTGGGGCTTGCACCACGCCTGGTGCTGGGCGTGGTGCTACCACCACGCTTGGCATGGGACGTGGGGTTATCTCCACGCCCCATGTAATTTTTAAAAACAAAAAAATATGGGACGTGCTCTTACCTCTACGCCCCATTGGACGCAGTGTCAGTTCTACGCCCCGTAAATATATCTGGAGACTTGTCTCCAGAAGGCCAATTTTAGCCTATCTCCGAGTCTCGTAGGCTAAAATTCTTATTTTAGCCTACCCACTGTGCAAGTAAGATAAGGTAAAATCCAAATTTACCTTACCACTGTGGATGCTCTAATAAACATCTTTGTGGAAAAAAAAAAGGGCCTATTTGCACCCTTGGTTTTTGCTATTTGACCACGAAAAATAGTGTTGATTTTCACTAAAAATTATCCCTTTGAGTGGGCCCTAAGGGCTTTTTATGTTCAAATAGCAAAGTCCTTGCATCGTTAGTGGAACCCAATTTTGCGGTTTTAGATCTACATTTTCATACAGGTTGTCAGTTGCGTCCGATCTAGCAACAACCGTACTTCTGATTCATAAGGTCAACTATTTGGTATGCAATCAACGGTCTAGAATGACAATAATGTACAATGTTCGGTTTATATTTTATTCAAGATGGCATCCATACATTTTCTACAAATGGGACTATGGGTAGCATATATTCTTTTAAGATAATGCCAAGCACATTTTTCATATAACCAGGTGCATCTTAAGTGTTACACATCCCCCTTTCATTTCTACTAACAATTCTATAAGGATTTCATTATTCACAAAATCAAGAGAAATATTATGTAAAAATCACACTACAAGTTTTGAGATGCGGCTAATTGTCTAATTATAGATACGTAATTAACAACACAAAGAACATTACACGCAATGACATCAAAAAATGTTATTAATAGCGTAGAAAAATCGTCGCTTACAACAAAAAAAGAAGAAGAAAAATCACCAACTTTTAAGCACCCGAGAAAATTCTATTTGATTGCTCAAAAGAAACAACTTTCTATAATTGGATCATCGCAATTTGCATAATGTGTACCTGGCTATATCACTTGCACATATTTTCTAAGTATAAATCTGAAACATCCATGAAGAAGGACCCCACCTAAAAGATTTGCTAGACTGTATGGTCCTCACAAAATCAAGATTCAGTAATACTTTACAGAAAACAGCAAAACATTCTCACTTTAAAATGTCTCCAATTGGGGTCCCATCTTGAAGATTTTGCCAGATCCAAAAATCAGGGTTACATTTCACCCAAGATTCCAACAACATAAAATAAATTAAAAAAATAGCCTTTAACTGCAAAACAAAAAAAAAAAAGAAAAAGAAAAAGAAGATGCTAAAAATAAAACAACAGTTAAGAAAAATTTCAAATTAAATTTAAGCAAGTGGTTAAGTTAGTTAGGGTTTTATTAATGAGTCTCCAAAATGAGACTACTCATTTTGGTTGCCTTGATTTTTAGAAAATATCCCATTTGGTGGGACCCAATTCTATCATGTATACTTGGATCATTGAGATCTCAAGTCTTTGTCAACCACTTTATTAGTCAATTTTTGCTGGTAGGGTGGGTTGGTGTAATTGCTTTTTTTTGGTAATATTTTCATATTTTGAATATTTAACACATAAAATCTTATGACTGTTTCAAAATGACTTTATTGTTTAAGTGGATCATTTTAAAACAAAATTAAAAAATAAGTAAATTTTCATTGATAGGCGTATATATTTTAACGACGCATAGGCGATGTGTCTGGTTAGATAGAAACAACTTGACTCTTTACACTCTCTCGCTCACTACATGTCCACACCTACTTGCTTATGTATGATTCTAGGTCACCAAATATCAATTAATTAGAATGGACTATGATAAACAATTTTAAAAAATAAATATAGTAAGATTTTTTTCATCATTCTCATCTAAAACAATTCTAAATATAATGTTCAATCATCACCCATTTATTTTTCTTTTTTCCTCAAGTGTTCCTAATTTTTCCACAAGTTTTAGTTTCAATTATATTAGCTGTTACATTCAAATTACACAGTGATTTGTATTCCTCTGATGCTGACAAGGTTGACAATTTCTTCACGTTTATAAAAAAATATCTAATTATATAGATTCGTGTTGTCACATACTATAGCTCAAGAAACATGTGTTAGAGCCGGAGTTTCGTTGGATCACTTAATTGAGTGGGGAATGAAACTGTTGGATTAAGATCTTGCAATTTACAAAGGTAAATTCCCCAATTCAAGAGATGAAAAAGATGTAGCAACCAAACGTATATTCAATAATTTTGGCACTCAATCAAAAATCTCGAAATCATATATTTATGTGCACACACGTCACCTTAAACTATAGCTTAATGACAGCTTGATTCTTCTATGATATATGTACCAATAATAACATCAAGAAACCATCAGGAAGATGGCCAAGTGGTAAGACACTCACCTCACAAAAATAGAGGTTGATGGTTCAATTCTTCCTGGTGGCCACTCCCACAATAAGATTTTAACCAGATTGTAGGTAGATAGGGAGGTCTAGCCTACACCCTAGAGACTAGTCGGGTGCTGTAAGAGGCCTCCACACCCTCGACCTTAAAAAAAATAAATAAAACAAAATAATAATAACATCAAGCCTTCAACCATACGCCAAAGTATATGCAACTAGAATTCAGAAACAAGACATTTAAGAATCAAGTTGAGATTGTTAATGGAATATCGTTGACATTAAGAAATAGTCAAACCACACTTAGTGCCAAGAATTCATAGATTGTGGACCCTAGCCACGTGTATGCCACAAACCCACTTGGCATTTTTATAGATTTTGGGATCACTATAACTAGGCCACTTTGATGTACATAACACTATTAAAACTGATCCATTGATCCCACGTCATCACAATTTTAATTTTACTTTTATTTATTTATTTATTTTAATTTTAATCATGTAGATAAGCATGAGGGGTAGTTACGTCATTTTGAGTTTAGGGAATGTCAAAATTTGCTTTTGGTCAGTAAGAAGTAAGAACGAATCTAAGATGACACGTGTCAATAGTATAAGGATTTAGCGCGTAATTTTGGATCTGAAATCTTGTTAGGAATCTCGAGAGATGAGGCATCAGATTCCAATAGATCTTTTTGTCGTTTTTAATATTAATGACGCCAGCAGATTCAGAGCTGTCACCTTTTTAACGGATTTTACTCTCTTATTTATTTTACTTACTTTTTAAATACATCGGGATTTGGAAAGTCTTAACGTCCTCCGTAAGGACGATACAGTATTTTGTCGTCTTCAGTTCTTTGACCACCAATTTGTTCATAGAACCTCGAGATTTGCGCGGGTTCAAGTTTTATTGATGATCCAACGGTTGATATGAAAGAGAACAATTTGACACATATCATTTTCTAAAGGAATTTATATTTGACACGATAACTCTCGTCACGTCAAGGTTATCTTAATTAGTAGCTTAATGATGTAGTGGTTCACAGGTTCATAGAATATTCAGTGGGCCCATCATAAATACAGAGTGGCCACAAAATAATTAAGTGGGACCCACTCAAATATGTTGTGATTGCATCTGAAAACTTGATGACGAGTCAAATGTTGTGGTCAATGAGATGGATCGAGGGCTTATAAGTGACACGTGGAGTAATCTTTGTTGTGGGGGGAACATTTGATGTTCAGTGCGACAGGAAACATGGAATCAGTGAGTGTATAATTAAGTGGCACATCAAAACATTTGTTTTTCATTTAAAAGTGACGTCGGTATATTTCCTAATCAAGGAAGAAATTAAGAACTGACATCATATAAGTACGAGAGTGTGGGGTCCACTCTCCAAATTAATATATGTACGGTCCACCTTTGGCTATACTTACACATCCCAAAACTCATCCTAATATGTGCAAACATGCCCATAAATATCTATGAAATTTACCATCTAAGGATTAGGGTTTTAGGGTAGAACACCATCAATAATTATGGATTAGGGTTTTAGGGTTCTATGGAACACCATCAATAATCATTGCCTCATGGGTTTGCATATATAAAACAAGGATTTTGTTAACATGTGAGCTTTTTGGTTTTGTATTTTGTTTAGTTTAAGGTTGTCAAAATTGGCTAATTTTTTGATATGTATGTTATTTATACTATTTGGATCATATCTAAAAAAATCAGCTCAATCGGAGTCCTCTAGCACCATTAACACTTAATTTAGACTTTAATAGTATGAATGAACGACGGACATTTAAAGTGATTTGTTTAGAGGGTTGGATATCTCTGATTGAGCTAATTTTTTGTGGACATCTTATAAATAATGATAATATTATGCTTACAAAAATTTAGCTGATTTGAAGCCCTGTAACTTGCAAAAAAATCCCTTCAAAAACATCCTTATCGTGTGCCCTAAGGGCACACGTTAACAAGACCCATAAAACAATTGTATTAACACACAAAACTAATGGGGAGCACGTATATTATGTACGTGTACCAACCTATGTTATTAATATTGGTATTTATCATCGATTTATCGGCGATAAATCGCATATCGGGACCCACTGATGTTTTTCACATAATATCGTTTAAGAATATTGGCCCGATATTATCGTCCGATATCTCTTAAATATCGACATGAACTACTTTTTTCAATTTACTGTTTCGTTTTTCAACTCATCTACTGATTTTCAACGGAAATATATTTCTAATGTTATATATATATATATATTATATTTATATTTATTTATTTATATAATCGGCCGATATTTACCAATAAATCCCGACAAAATTTTCCATATCTCTTATTGTTTCTTGGTCGATAAGCGGCCGAGAACGATATTTACAACATAGGTACCAACAAATGCCTTGTGCAATGAGTGGGCCTATTTTCGTTACTGAGGAGGTCGTAGTTTCAAATCTGAGTAGTGACAAGATTACCCACGAATTATATTAAAACGTAAGAAGGCATACACAATTTAAAGAAGATCGATTATTCTTATCATTCATGTTTGATTATTTAAGATTTGTAAGTTCGTGGTTCCTATTATTCATTCCCTTATATCATTTTTTATGTGTCGTTTGTGGCTCTTTTCCTTTGTGTTTTTTTTTATCATCAATGTATATACATTGGTTGGCCTTTGGGTTTGGGCCCCAAGGGGCACCCACTTTTGTGAAAGGGGGAGGACCTAAACAAAACCACACACACGCGCGCGCGCGCGCCGCCCGCCCGTCCGACCAACCGACCCGACCCGACCGGGCTGGGTTTGGTTTGGTTTGGTTTTCTAGAGCCCTTGTAGGGCCTGGGCTGGGTCTAGGTCCCTCATGCCTAACTGTTATTTTATTTTTTGTTTCTGGGTTTATTTCCAACGGGTTTTTTGGGGTGTATTGAGTCTGTTCACTTGACTTTAAACCTTTTCTTTCAAAATACATCTGTTTGGTCGAATGGGTGCTTGTGAACAGATTTTTTGGTTCTTCGTACAGTCACTATTTCTACTATAAATAGTGTCCAGAGTCTGCATTTGATTCATTCAATTTTCGCATCTAGTTTTAGTGTTTGTTTTGTGTATAAGTCTGTGAGAGAGAAAAACTCTGCATTATTTGGTTCGAAGCTTCCTGTTTATTGAAGTGCTGCAATAACAAGAAGGTAAGATCGTTGTAGTCCTGGGAGACAAACGCCATTCTCCATCAGCATCCGTGTGGGGCGCTAATTGTCTTAAGGACATAGATTCTTTCTAGCCTCGATCTAATTTTGTTCTCTTCTTCTAATCCTCTATTTCAGTGATTCGTCTTCTATATATATATATATNGTCTGTGAGAGAGAAAAACTCTGCATTATTTGGTTCGAAGCTTCCTGTTTATTGAAGTGCTGCAATAACAAGAAGGTAAGATCGTTGTAGTCCTGGGAGACAAACGCCATTCTCCATCAGCATCCGTGTGGGGCGCTAATTGTCTTAAGGGCATAGATTCTTTCTAGCCTCGATCTATTTTTGTTCTCTTCTTCTAATCCTCTATTTCAGTGATTCGTCTTATATATATATCAGTTTTGTACTATTATATATATATGTACTGATTTTTAAAACAGTTTAGTACTGTTGCAATTTCACTGTGTTTACAGCAGTGTTATATATTTAAACTAATTATTTATTAGTACTCCGGTATTACAGTATACGTACGTAATAACATATTGTACCCACACAATTTTTAGTTGGATTGTTCGCGAGTAACCTGAAACCGATAGTACAAATTTTACAAAATCATATGTCGGCAACTTAAACCACCAAATCAAGTGATGTCGACAAAGCTGTTTTATACTGTCGAATGTATGGAGCAGACAAAACAAATTTAAATTGTGTGAGTTTACTAAAAAATTGTGTAGAAATATTAGTAGCCTAAAAAATAACACTGAATTCATTAATACCCATGCTATTAGTTTTGGTAATCGGAAAATCAGGACCAATTAGACACTGACAAGTTTTGTTCCTAAATGGTTCTGATTTTGGGTACTTAACCACAGGTGGAACTTGAAATTGGTGCCCATCCACAATCCCCACATAACCTTGTACCCAATAATACCTTGAAAACCCGGTTTAAGATTCTCCTTAATTATACAAACTTAAAATATAAAAAATTAGATTATCTCTAAATTCCAAACCCAAAATTATTGGCTCAAACTGATCTCACTCATTTGAATTGAACGTGGTGTGGTTTAATGTTCAGATCTGAATTTAGAACTACAAAAATCTAATATTTTTCAATTAGAATCTTAAATAAAAACACTAGCTGTTCAAATTTTTAATTAGATACGATATGAAAAGGGGAATCTAATTTTTAGGGTTACAAAAAAAATCTGATACTTCTCTTTTTAATTCTTTTTTTAATTTTGGTCTCGTTCAAATTAGACACAAAAATAAATTATTACTAGGGTTTCGAAAATTAACTTAAAAGAAAGAAGATTTTTTTTTTTACTTGCATATCTTGACCTTGTCGTTACACAGTTAACATTTTTCTTGAAAAGTGAATAATATTAAGATGGTCCTTCTGTTTTTTACAAAAACATCTATACAAGACAATGCCTCAATTATTCTGAATAAAATTTTGCCCTTTCAACCTTCAAAAAAACTATCATATTTCAACAAAATTTATATATTTGGAAAGAACTAGTCGAGATCATCACTTTTTATATTGATGTCTTTTATTTTTGAAGCTTAAAAATTCAAATTTGGATACAAATTAATTAAAAACGTTCTAAAACATAGTTTTCTGTTTTCAAAATGCAAAAATAATTTTGCACTTTTTTTTTGTCAAAGTAGAAGTATGTTTTCTTTATGCAAAAATATTTTTGCACAAAATTTTTAGTAACAAATTTTGACGAAATTCATATATTTAGAAAACACTCGTCGAGACCTTCACTTCTTCCTTTGTTATTGACTGATTTTGAAGCATGAAAATTTGAATTTTGATCCAATTTAGATAAAAAACTAATTAACAACATAGTTTTATGCCATGTAAAAAAATTTAAGAAAAAAGTGTTGGTGACTAGTCTCATATCGAAGATCTCAATGAATACTTTCTAAATATATAAATTTTTAAAAAAACTTATTTGTATTCCTAAAGTTATGACATTTTTTATGTGAAAAATAAAATAAAGAAAAGTAGTTAGTAGTTAGAGGGCAGATGTCTTTACACCGTGTAGGTTTTGGAACAAAATATTATTAAAAAGTAGTTTTTGGTCATTCTCTTTTTTTTATTTTATTTTTTATCACTAATTAGAATTAATTCAAGGCAACCTTTAATTATGGAGAACGGGTCGGCATACAACTTTGTTCATACATTTTGTTGGGAAAAAATGTAGGAACAGTAATGGAAACTTGAACGGTATAAGGACTCCAAGGCACGTAATCGCAGTCTTTCAAACAATATTTCACCCCTCTAATTGCACCATGGTATACGAAATATGTTTTCAGGATACAATGGAGTCTAACCGTAGGATTTGTGAGTTCGAATGTGCAAGATTCGATCACAACTCAAGAACACTCTTTTTTTGATCTCTAATAATGCTAAAAACCTCTAACTTTGCTTTGGTTTTCTTAGGAATTCGAAGTGTGTTAAGAATGGCCAAGAAACCATGTATTTATAGCCTTGGAAGCACCATTTCGGAGCAAAAATGGTGACTATTCTAAACTGGTGCGAGTGGGTATCGATACCTACTGAATGGGTATCGATACTCATTCAAAAAATGACTTCGGATTATTTTGGTATCGATACCAGTATGAGTGGTATCGATACTGGAGTAATTTGAACACTACCAGATGCACCAGTATCGATACTTGCCTCAACTGTTGGCTTCCTTTTGGCTGGTATCGATACCAACCTGGTTGGTATCGATACTACAGTGACACCATCTTATTTGTGGAAAAGACTAAGGCTCCAATAGCTACGCACGTGTGAAGTGCAAAGTGCGCCACAAGAGCACCCTAAACGCCCAATCGCCCTTTCGCACATGCACGTGCGCGTGCGCTTGCGCTTGCGCGTGTGCGGTGGTACTTTGCACCACCTTATCAATTCCAATGAGGACCCAACACTTAAAAGATAAACTCTAATAAGTGTAGTCACTTATAAACCTCAACATTCCA
>MVGT01001526.1:5886-17187 GCA_002174775.1 Macleaya cordata
GAGGAGGCAGGTATAGGGAGAGTATCCACCTCAGGTTTATTATACTTGAGATGTTGTTATTATTCAGTTATGATACAGTTATTTTCCTTGCTTTGTATATATATTCTTTTGAACTATATAATGTAAAACAAGCACACTTATGTATATTTAGTATCACTCAACAAATTTTATATATGTATTATTTTATCAAGCGAGAGATCGTTTTAGAATTACGGTTTGGATTCAGCCTAGTGGATAACTAGGTATTTTATATGGATGAGTAAGGTTGATTGGATATGATGAGATGATATGGATGAATGGAATTGATATAGAAATGTTATTTATGGATAAATCATCTCTTCTACAGGTTTATAACAGGTTGAGAACCCTGAAAATACAGGGGAAACTCTGGCGAAAATTTCGTTGGGCCCAGCCATATTTAGAGGTGATTAAAGTTCTGACGAACTAGATTAGCTTAACTCTGATGTAGGTTCATAAAACCTTGTTTAGGTATTTAGTACTCATTAATCACCTCGTGTAGTAAGCTTAACGCCTCGAGATGCGACTCAATTTCTTAGAGATTTTGAGTTTTCGAATTGGGGCGTTACAGTTATACATATCAATTAATCAACCACAATTTTAACAATTAAAATCATGGATCAAATAAATTTGGATTAGTATGTTCCCAATCAGTTTGAAATCAATTTGGATAATACTAATTTACAGCCTTTTTGGGTTTTAATTATTTAATCTCATTAAATAAAATAACTAGGGTTTTTAAAACCCAAAACCACCCAAAATTGAGCCGTCGGCCTCTTCTCCATATTCTTCAATTTTCTCCTCCATCTTGATCTCCATCAAAATAAGAAAACCTAAAAGAACTAATTTACATCCATCCTATACCTTTTGTGCAAAAGGTGTACATCAAATCTAATTGAAAAGAATAAAATAAATAGGCCAGGGAAACCAAGAACTTCGTTTCTTGCCCTTTACAAGCCTCCATATCCTATACATTAAACTAGAACATTTATGCACACACATAAAATCATAACTAATATTTAAAGAATTTAATCTAAGTCAATTGATTCATGATTTGCACAAAAAATAACAGACCCATTAACTGGATTGGACGTGGCTCTGATACCACTGTCGGGAATTGATTATTCTAGTTGAAAAACGCAGCGGAAAATTAAAGGTTTAAAAAAACTTTAATCGATTCCTAATAGGGCGTCCAACTGTTAATGAGATCTGAAAAGAAAAGGATTAAAAGTATACCTTTGAAGCGTGAACTGTAGCCTTAAAACTTTGTTGTTTGCTAATGTTGATCCCACGAACAGATCTACCGGATCGGATCGTTGAACTTGCACCCCAATTGATGAGAAAACAGCACATAACTTAAACCCAAGACCAAAAACCCTGCTGGAGTATTTTTGGTATATCTTTTTTGCTCGGTTATTCTTTTCGTCTGTATGATATATGCTTTTTGTAAAAAATCGAATTTCCTACAACTTTCCCAGAAATAGCCGACCTCCAATTCCTCACCGAAGTGCCTCAAAAATCGACTTCTTTTCTCTGCGGGATATTGTTGCGAATTTTGGAACTTAGGGTTTTCTTTTTCTCACCTTGAAGTAACTAGATCACACATAGATAGATGAAGGGGAGAGGATGACGTTTTTTCTTATGGTTGGGGTAAAAATCAACGCCCTTCTCTATATCTATATATAGAGAGGTCCCCAATCTCTATCTTATGCTAAGCCTAATTAGGTCTAACTGGGTCCCACACTTTTAGGCTTTTAAATATTTAAACTTCTAAACTTTGTATCTCATACAAAATAGAATTTAAATATTTTAATTACAAATAACTCCACCAAATATTTGTAAATGAACCCTCCATAAAGTGTGGATATTTAAAAAGGAACCCTTCCACTGTTGTTACCGCAATTAAGTCCCTCCACTATTTTACGACGTTCATAAACGTCCCTGGCTTTACTTGTCAGTGCCTAGGGTGAATTTACATATTCTAACCCTGACCATCACCCATGCAATAGTTCCTAATGATCTAATAAATCTCCCAAACAATTTAGGAGACTACTGGCCAGTCTAGAACATCAGAACCTACAAGGTGATTCAGGTGAACATCATTTCATGTGGACTCCGTATTGAACTAACTTATTCCTACTATAGAATAAATGACCATCCATCTTGCTCATAATATTGGATCACGTTTGTGTTTCTCACCTCACTGATTAGAAAAACAAAACGGTCACTACTCTCATGTAGGTTATATGTAAATTCTCAGAATTAAGGACCAATTACTATAACAGTAATTTTGATGGTCATTATTGTTAACTGACAACAAACAATGATAATCATCCTTTGACCTGTTCAATGTAATTCAATTACATTAACACATAGGATTAGGAGTCAACACTCATGTGATGGAGATACATCACATTATATAACATAATCATCATTTGTGTTATAGTCTTTGATTAGACTACCAACCAACATTGATGAATTAAACCTCTCCTTGTATGAACACACTTCATACAATTAATTCATCTTGTTATATTATACTCACTATATATATATGCATGTTAAACAGAAATAATAAACCATTTATTAAACTCATAAATGTCGTAAACATTGTTTTTAGGGCATAACCCCAACAGAATTTGTGACAAATGTATGATGTAAGTTATATAAACCAAAGAATGAAAGATAAAATAGAACAAAACCAAAAAAGTAAGACTAGAAAAGGAGGTATAAAATGACGCAGAGAACTCACAACCAACAAAGTAAAGGAAACCACAAATTTGTGAACACCTAAGCATCAACCCTTCTCCAAATGAAAAAATTTATGTGACCTATTGATTTTGTGGTCTAGAGTGACTGCGCACAATTTTTCAACCCACGCAATAGCGTGGGGGTAGCATGATTCTTATCAGGAAACTTCCCTTATTAGCATTTCTAGTTGCTTACAGCAGAAGATTCAGAATGTGGACTACATTTCAAATTGTGTTCATTGTATTTATTTATAATTGGTATTTAGAAAAGATTTTTTAATTAAAAAAGAAAAGAAGAAAAACTGTGACGCAAAGACATGGACATATGGAGTCGGCTCGGCTCGAGCCGCACTGTTCATCCAGGTGAGCCATATTATTATTAAACAAAATTGTGTTCAACCAAAACAATATTCATTCCTTACTTAAATGGTTAGAATATATGGCTTTATAAAGATGAACCCCTAATAACTACCCATAACTATCTCCACCAATAACTACCTATCCACCAAAAACTACCGTACTCCCATCACCTAAAACTACCCGTAATTAATTCTAAATAACAGTCTTATCTATCTATCTATCTATCTATCCATTTATCTATCTATTCTTTGAAAGGAAGTGACCCTAGAGGTAGTTATTGAGGCCATAAATTATTCTTTCCATATTCTATCCCTATTAAATAAGAATTTTAAAGAATAAAAAAATAAGGTTATAGTTTGAAATTTAAAATAAAGGAAGTTACAAATTTTACAAGTAGTATTAGTATTACACAAATGTAGTGATTCTCCAAGTAAATAGGGATTCTCCCAGAAAACTGTTCCCACTAACATTGTTAGTTTGTTACCCACCATTTACAACTTAAAAAGATATTCTAAAATCAGTTTCCAAAACCAACTAACTCAATATAAATGAAATGTTATTTCCTTAAAAGCATGGTTGAAGAATAAAGAAAAAGAAAAAGACCCTTTTTCCACTTGAATCATTAGACAAATTCTATTCAAGCATTTTTTTTCATCTCATCCTCCTCTCTTTATTTTTATTTTTAATTAAATATGTTGATTTTTTGCTTCTTTTTTGTAAAATTCTGAGTTGTCTTGGTTCAAAATCATTTGAGCTACATGGTGATTTAAGGGGTTTTGCATTGGATTTGTCTATCAAAGGCGTAGATGTTAAGGTAAGCGAAGTTTTCCTCTTACAACATGTTAGATTTCTTGAAAAACTAATGTTTGAAGATTATTTATTTTTGAACATTTTTCTACTATTTTCAGAAAAATGGGTTTTTAATAAACATTTTATTTCAATTTTTTTTTCAGGAACTCGACTTCTGTAACTCTTAGATCGTATAGTGGTAGTGAAAATTATAAAACTTTGTCATGTTCACCAGAGAACGAAGATAAGTACTATACAACGAGAGGGACGTTTTTAGGTTTTGATGACAATGGGTGATGGTCATGGAAGTTTGAGGAATGGAGAGTTGATTCAGCGTCATTGAAGAATACCATGTTAATCAAGTTTTTATTTATTTTTATTATCTCTCTATTATTTAATTATTATCCTTGAGTACCATGTTAAGTTATTAATCTTGGAGTGCCCTATTCTTATTACAAAAAAAACCTTAAAGCTGTGTTTGATAGCATTTGAATTCCATAATAATGGGTTAGTTCCGTGGAAACAATATAAATTTCGTTGTTTGTTTGCATTTTTAATTCCACGGAACTGGGTGCCCAATTACTTAAAAGCTTGACTAATAGTTAGTTTTTAATGTAATTCCATGGAAGTGGTGGAAATGAACCTATTTCTGCAGAACACATTTCTTGCTATCAAACACAGCCTAAGAGCACATTGAGTATTGCTTTAATTCATAGGATTTTTATTAGTATTGTCATTTGTGGAGTATTCTGTTAATTAATTAACGAGATTAGTATGTATATTATTAATAACCATGATTTTTCCACTATCAACTTTCAGCTTGAATTTCAAAAATTTATGCAGAATTTAGTTAATTGTTGATCAATAAAATAGTTTTCGTAGGAAAGATTTCAGGTATGATTTAGATACAATATTATGTGCTTCCAGACTCATTACTTTAATCTTCGTATGGTCTGGTAAATAAAAATTATCCGAGTGCAAAAAATGGCGCTACTTATATTTTAATTCATTTTTTTGTATTTTAATTATATATTTATTTACTAATTACTGTAACAAATCTAATAGCTAAAACCCGTTAGGCACGCTAGTTCCGAGGCCTAGTCGTTAATTATAAAATAAACAAAATACATTAACAATTAATTAAAGAAAATATCCTAATGAAGGTACAGAACAATTCTATCTGATTATAAAACAAACAAAATATATTAATAATTAATTAAACAAAATATTCTAATCTATAATACAATTCAGGACGGAGGGGGCAAATTTGTCCTTTACATAAGCTATTAAGACAACTTTGTTCCCTCATTCTCTTCTCCTCCCCTGCCCTCTCTCTCTCTTTTTCTCCTTCTTCGTCTACCTCTCTCTCGATCTCAGGCTCCCCCTCTCTGCGCTCTGCCCTCTCTCTCTCTCCGGAGGTTTTGAGCCGTGCCGGAGGCACGGCGATATACCTCGTCTATAATACAATTCAGGACGGGGGTAGATTTGTCCTTTACATAAGTTGTTCCCTCCGTCTCTTCTCCTCCCCTGCCCCCTCTCTCTCGCCCTCTCTCTCTCGATTTCTCTCTACTCCAATCTCTCTGCCTGCCCCCCTTTCTCCTCTCTCCCTGTTAACCCTCTCTTCTGCTCTTTCTCTGCATCAGCAGATGATGCGAATTTCAGAGATTTGATAGGGTACCAGTAGCCGAAACGTGATCGAAATCAACATGAGTAGATTCTGATAAAAGCTTTGTTCGTGATTCCTCTCTCGATTTCGGCCTCCCTACAAGGTTTTGAGCCGTGCCGGAGGCACGGCGATATACCTAGTGAAGGTACATAACAAACCCTTCTGTGAATTCCTTCTCTCTTTATCTTTCTCTTGGTTATGGCGGGAAAGGTTATGCATGCGGTTCGTTATGAAGGTTATGGCGGTGGAGCTGCTGGATTGAAGGTTTTCTTTTCTCGTACTCTCTCTCTTTTTTGTTCTTTTTTTTTCTTTGCTTTTGGTATACACAATTGATGAACTGTTGGATGGATTTTTCATTTTTACATCGAATGTTTTAAGGGTTTTAATGTTTTTTTGTTCAATTTGATCTTCTGGGTTTTGTTTTGTGTTTGTTGTTGTTGTTCTTGATGGAACTCCATACTCTAAAAGAAGTAAGGAACTCCCTGTTTACAATAAAACTTTGATATCCTAGTTTCCCTTAATTTCCTTGCTCTCCCCATAAAATGCAATTTTGGATAGCAAAGTGGTGGATCCATAATCTTGGGTTTACTTGATTTTTGCAAATATACAAGTCATGCACAAATTTGGGCCTAACAAATCTATGTTTGTTTTTTTTGATCAGTCAAGTTTTCTGAGATACAGTTTTCTAGATGGCTGAGTTCAATTCTTGGATCATCTGACCAGATTTCCAAGTTGAGCTTATGTCCCAAGCATAATTTCTTTCTCAGTTTCCACTTTTGTGTAGAGCTTTTTAATTCTTACATACAGACCACACGATGAGTTTGTCAGTTCTTGTATACCTGAAATACAAAGCGAGCGAAGAAATAGTTCATGTTGTTTAATTAGTTTGGTGGTTGTCTAAAGCATGTGGAGGTTCCAGTTCCTGCTCCAAAGAAAGATGAGGTTTTAATAAAAGTAGAAGCAGTAAGTTTAAATCCAGCTGATTGGAAAATTCAGAAAGGGGCGCTACGACCTCTTTTGCCTCGCAAATTCCCTTGCGTACCAGGTATTTTCAAGGACTTTTCTGGTTTATTTTCTAAGTTGGTTTATCAATAACTTAGTAAGAACTACTTTTATCTTCGTTAGTTAGGGGCTTCTTTTCTTGTTGTAAGTTGTAACATGTCAAACAATTTAAAAAAGAACAAAAAATAGAAAAAGATAGAGAGAAGAAGGAGAAGCTATCTGGGTGTTAATCCAAATTTTGGTTCATGTGAAGAAGGCTGACACAATTTTATACTGGCTGTCAACCTACTGCAAAAGATGCTAACATCTTTTACCTGAGCTTGGGACTGGTATTGCAATCCTAAATCTCACACAGGAGAAGTTAGATTCATGATCCTGTGCTATGATGATAATGGAATGGCCGTGCTGTATTGGATTCTCATTTTCTTCTTAGAATGGAAAATACTAAAACTAAGGGACTGTGAATTTGATAAACCCTTAAAGCATTAAAACCTAATCCCTGCTCCCTTCATGAAATATTAAAAAAAGGAATAGATGAAGTAGAACAAGAAGTTGCTATGTGATGTATACTTTTATGAAAATTTGAAGAGATTTGGTTGCTTCCAGAGTTTTAGTTATTTTAGGAAGTTAGTAATTATAGATTTTGTATTTAGCCACGTTTAGGATTTGCACTTAACTAGATAGATTGCTTCTTATGCAAGGATTCTTAGTATTTAAATAAGGGCTTTAACCCATTGTTGGAGGTAGAGTTGTCAAGATGTAGATGAACGAGAGTTATTCGTGTTTTAGGTAAAAGAGTATTCTTTTCTTAGAGTTGTTGTCTTTTTAATCCGTAATGTTTTAGAGAGAGAAAGCTAAGAGGTTTTTGTAATTTTGAATGAAGATTGAATAAAGCTAGTTTTCGTTTGATCGTAGTAAAATTGCTTCCGCCTACGATTTACATATAACATTTTTGGTATCAGAGAACATGACGCTCCTGGTTTTTGTGTGAAGGCTGATAGGAGAAATAATTTTTGAGTTCCATTAATTCATCTTCTCTTCTCTTTTCTTTTCTTTTATTTTATTTTTTTGCATTTTCCCCTTTAAGATTTTTAGTTGTATCTAGGTTTCTTGCTTTCTTCTCAGCTTTAAATGTTCAACCAAAAATTCTGGAATCACAAACATTTTTATTTTTTGCTGACACTTGTTCTTGGAGCAGCCACCGATGTTGCAGGAGAGGTGATAGAGGTTGGTCCAGGGGTCAACAACTTCGAAGCTGGTGACAAAGTTGTAGCTTTGCTTAACCATGCTGTGAGTGCATACTTGCATATAATTTTGGTTCTGCTCATCTGGTTGCTCTTTCAATTGATATATTTATGGTTAACCTAATGCTCTTAATTCAGTGATTTATTGATCGTCTAAGAGAACCACTATATTCTTATTAACTCTCAGAGAAACTATTAAAAGTATTGTTGTACAGTTTATAAAGAAGAAACTAGTTAGGGAAAAAAATCTAGAAAATATGGTTAGCCTTTTAAGGTGTCCAAGTGACCCATTTCATATTCTGTTTTTATTTATTTTTTATTTTTTAAATGAAGAGGCACTGCTGAGTTTGATAACTTCAGACCAATAAATTTCAGTTAGATTATAGATAAAGTTTTTGGTGAGGAAGGTATCCCTGCGGTATTGAACCTGTGAGGACTAATCCTCAAAAGTTAAGGCCTGCTCAAAACCTGTTTGCCAGGTAGAAGTGATGGGATGAGTAGAACTTGAAACAATAGGATGACTGCTCTTCCATAACCATGTGGGGAGCTATATGGATATATATGTAACTATTTATTTTTCCCCTACTAATTTCCCAATATTACCATTAATGTGTATTGGGTACAAAAGATGTTCTTAAGTGGATAAAGATTTGTTCACTTTTAATTGTCTAGTTTTGTCATTAGACCAACACATGATTATCAATAGAACTTGTCATAATCAGATTATACTCTCATCCGTAGTTAGATTTGTGCCTTATTTGGATGTATTCTTAATCCTAAAAACTAGTAAAATAATGTATCATTTACTCTTTTTTAGGATGTGTTAATAGAAATTCTTGTTTGTATATGTTACCTATGAGCTATGATTTATCATGTCCTTTTAATATCAATTCTGCCTTTTTATCTCATAACGTGCAATTGAACACCACAGATTGGGGGTGGGTTCGCCGAGTTTGCTGTGGCTTCGTAGAGCTTGACAGTTAAGAGACCACTTGAAGTATCAGCAGCTGAAGGTGCAGGCTTACCTGTTGCAGGCCTCACTGCACTTCAGGCCCTCACTAATTCTGCTGGGGTCAAGCTCGATGGCACCGGAAACCCAACAAATATTCTTATCACCGCTGCCTCAGGTGGGGTGGGTCACTATGCTGTTCAGCTAGCAAAGCTTGGAAATGTTCATGTCACAGCAACGTGTGGAGCTCGCAATGTTGATTTCGTCAAGAGCTTAGGGGCAGATGAGGTTCTCGACTATAAAACTCCAGAGGGGGCTGCCCTTAAAAGCCCATCTGGTCGTAAATATGATGCTGTTATCCACTGTGCAACGGGTATTCTGTTTTCTACTTTTGAGCCTAATTTAAGCAACAAAGGTAAAGTGATAGATATCACTCCGACTCCTACGTCCATGATGACCTCTGCCTTTAAGAAGCTGACGTTCTCGAAAAAGCAATTGGTGCCATTGCTTATGTTTCCCAAGAGTGAGAACCTGGAGTATCTGGTTGGGTTGGTGAAAGAAGGAAAGCTCAAGATCATAGTAGATTCGAAACATCCACTGAGCAAGGCTGAAGATGCGTGGGCTAAGAGCATTGATGGTCATGCTAAAGGAAAGATAATCGTGGAGCCCTGAAGTTTGCTACTACCAGGATCACCACTGCCACAACCACCACCACCACCACCAACACCACCATATACTAAGGTGTGTGTGAATTAAGTGCCTATGTTTGAATTTGCTTCTAAATAGTTTTTTTGTGAATTAAGTACTGTTTATATGGCATGATTTTGGGCATCATGTATAGATAGCCGTCACTCCGTCATCGATATGGGTTGGTTACTCGTGTATGAATGCATCAGAATGGAAGTTTTCTTTGTTTTTCTCTGTTAAATACAAGGCTTGTTTTCTTAATGCATTGTGTTGTTCATGGATCCTCATGAACAACTTCTATTAATAGTCTTCTAACTTCAATGTACAAGTAGAGAGACCCCCCCATCAAGATATTCAAGACACCTCTTAGCTCCTGGCCAAGGCGATACTGTGGAGGAGAACATTTTCTTCTGTACTCAGGAACCTTCTCTTTGAGCCTTTGTAAATGAGTTTCTGCATCATTACATGGTTTTTTTTTTTTTTTTCCTAAGATTTTCGAACGATCAGAGTAGAATTGATTAGAGCCCTGACTGACTGAACAAACAGCTATGTTATATTATACAGTGAACGACGAAACAAATCTTTCATATGCAACTGGGAGTCTGATGCCGGACACCAAATCCCCACGGATGGTTGGGAATCGCTGAATCGGGATCTTGGGATGCTTGGTTTTGATGAAACAAATTTGAGCAAATTTTTGGACCCTTGATTTGTATGTTGATTTGGTCCTGTCAGTTATGATCAACTAACTGATTTAGGTATCAGCTTGTTTACAACCATCAGTTATCAGCTTATTTACAACCATCAATTATTGGTTGAAGACAAAGGTCTGAATTTGGTGATTAAATAATTTATTTTACACAATCTGGTAGGACTACATAGGGATGATCCAATGGATGATTTTTTATGAAGACGCTATATTCATCGTGTAGGTGAGGATCACCAATTATCATATCACTCTAAAATTTCCATCCCATGAAAAGTTGTTTAGATACCTAACTTCTTGCCTAACTGCTCCAACCCACCTTTTTATATGGTACACAGATTAACGTTCGATATTGTTGATTTGAGCTCATCTTGATATATACAGATGAAGCGCGTATCAAAGATCTGTACTTGTAGAAAATTGTAGCTATGGGGACCCTAAGTAATTAGAGGGCGGAGCAGGTGCGAGAGTGGGAGCGGGAGCGTCAAAGCACCAAATTTAAAAATGCCTAAAACTCGGAGCGCTTTCGGAGTACCTAACTTACTTTCACGTTGTGGAAGTTTTAATTAATGATCAACAACTTGACTATCATTGACTACATTATGATTAACCAAATTATTAAATAAATTTGTATTAACGAAATTATTGAATAGTTAGTAAAATAATTTATTAAATATTTTTTGTAATAATATTTTTTTAAAAGTTTATTGTTTTCTATATTTCTTATTGTTAACTATATTAATGCTATTTAAGGTATACTATATTTTTAATATTCAAAATTTATTAATTCACATACTAATTATATTTTATTACGGAAGAAATAAATTTTCACTAACTGCGTTAAAAAATAGTAAGTGAGAAAGATAACCATATAATGTGTGCCCTAATGGCACACGATAAGGTTATTTTAACTAGTTTTTTTACAAGTTAGAGGTCTTCAAATCTGCTGATTTTTTTTAGATATAATATTATCATTATTTATAAGTTGTCCACCACAAATCAGCTCAATCAGAGATATCTAACCCTCCAAATAAATCACTTTAAATGTCAGTCGTTCATTCACACTACAAAGCTTAGATTAAGTATTCGTGGTGCTATAGGTCTCGGATTAAGTTGATTTTTTTAGATATGAT
>MVGT01001527.1:0-33986 GCA_002174775.1 Macleaya cordata
TAGACAAGTGAAGGCAGAACATCAGAAGCCACAAGGGTTATTATAACCATTAACCATAGCATTTCGTAAGAGGATTACCCGAAACACGTCAAGGAATGGATAGTGTGTGGGTAATTGTGGACCGACTAACCAAATTGGCTCACTTCTTACCAACGAAAGAGACTGATACCATTTCGGTATTATGTGCACTTTACATCAAATAGATTGTACGACTTCATGGAGTGCCATTATCTATCATTTCGGATTGAGATCCTCTCTTCACATCCAAATTTTGGAGAAGTTTTCAACACGCCATGGGAACGAAACTCAACATGAGTACAACTTATCATCCACAAACTGACGGACAATCAGAACGAACCATCCAAACACTTGAGGATATGCTCCGAGCCTATGTATTAGATTTCAAAGAAAGTTGGACCGATCAACTACCATATGTGGAGTTTGCATACAATAACAGTTTTCAATCCAGTATTGGCATAGCACCTTATGAAGCACTCTATGGGAGACCTTGCCGATCACCACTATATTGGGCAGAGGTGAGTGAAAAGAGCGTCGTTGGACCCGAAATACTTCGTGAAGCTACAAACGCAATTCGAATAGTTAAAGAACGGCTACGTGTAGCACAAAGTCGATAGAAGATCTACACTGACAAGAGAAGAAGGCATCTTGAATTTAAAGAAGGTGAATATGTTTTTCTTAAAGTCTCACCTCGACTTGGAATCAAAAGATTTGGAAGGAAAGGGAAGCTTACTCCTCGGTACATCGGGCCCTTCGAAATTCTGCAACGAATTAGTGAGGTGGCTTACAAATTGGCTTTACTACTACAACTAAATGGGATACATGATGTCTTTCATGTTTCCATGCTACGGAAGTACTACCCCGATCATTCCTATGTGATCGAACGGCAGAACGTTGAATTAAAAGATGACATATCTTATGAAGAGAAACCTATAAGGATCATAAATCCACAAGAACGTGAACTTCGATCAAAGAAGATACAACTTGTCAAAGTTATTTGGCAACATCATGGGGCTGAGGAAGCCACATGGGAACTAGAGTTCGAGATGCGGACAAAGTACCCAGAACTATTTTCAGGTATGCTTTACCTTTTGTTGTTGAATTTCGGGGGTGAAATTCTATAAAGGGGATGATAATGTAATACCCCAAGAAATTCCATAGTATGAATTTTACACTTGCTTAACATATTTAAGTTGGTATTATGCCCATTTGGGTGTGTATTGATTTGAGAAATAAATTTCTCATATGCATGGTAATTGCATGGAAACTCATTATATGCATTAAGAGAGTTATCTCTAAAAAAAAAATTAATTAATTAATTAAAATAAAAAAATAATAATATTTTAATACAAAAAAACATTGGCTGCGCTACAGCCCACTAAAAGGAATAAAAAATATTTTTTTATATTAAAAAATTAAATATTAAAATAATAATAATAATAAAAAACCCAAAATTTTTCCTATATAAACCCCCCTTATTTTCTTCTTCAAAACACAAAATCTCCTCTTTTGTTTTATATTTACACCCTTGTTACACCTCTAATTACTCTCCCCAATATACATATTTTTCTTTACTCTCCATAACATACCTCTTCATCTACATCCTCTCTCATTAAATCTATAATAGTTACTAGTATTATCATCAAAATCATTGAGAAATCGAGGATTTACATCATCGATCATCACATCCGGAAGTAATAAATCAAGTAGGTGATAAGATTTTGGCATCAAATTGAGGTAGGTGGGATCCCTACTATAAACAAAATCTAATTTTATGTTTTTGTTATGAAATTGCATATGAAATGTATTTATCTTGCATGGTTACATTTATTTATTTAATGCAAGGATTAAGGTTTTATTTATAAGAAAAATAAATTAATAGAAGTTTATTAATAACTTGTTATCTAGATTTAAAATAAATCTAGATGGTATCGGTAATGGGAGACCCTCATAACACCTGCAGGTACCATTGAGTTCCGACTTGAGGAGATAGTGGAAACTGATGAAATGGACCTAAAATAATGGTTAATTATTTTAAAAAAAAAAATCTCTTTTTGATGAATTAATATGGTATTTTTGCATATTTTAAATCTAGTATTTTTAGATAGTTTGCACCTACTGAGTTTTACTCACCCAATATTTCCCCCTACAGATCAAGTTGAGGGCGAAAGATTTTAGGAGGTACAGTTCAAAGAGATAGCTTGGATATCTTGAGTTAGTATGTTTTATATATTATATTTGAAAAATAATTACTATTATATCACTTGAGATTATGGGATGTTTATGAAAATTATGATATGTAATATTATAATTATCAGTTTTTATGTTGAATTTAGAACAAAACAAATGATGTATTAATTTGTTTTTAATTTTCATGTCATTAAATTGAAGTAATTATGTTCTACATAATATTGTATAAATTTCGTATTTGTTACTGTTAGTTTTAGAAAAGTACATTTTTGAGTATGTTTCGCTCAAAATTGACCAAGGCCTATTTCTGTAATAAATGAAGATTTCAATTTTTTATTTTCTGGTTAGGAAGTAATTTCAGTTTCAAATTTATGATTTCTGGATATTATAAGAAATATGAAGTTATTTTTCTAAAATTGTGTATAAATCTGTTAGTAAACTTGAGACCCAGTTTTGAATATCTTATGTTCCGAATTAGGCTCGGACTATTTCTACTGAAGTTGTAAAACTTTAAATCTATTTTCCATAATGCTTTCATTTGTATAATTCGGATTTACGGTTAAACAATTATGGCCATTTTACTGGAGTATGTGTAGTTAAGTACGAAAAATGTTTTCAACATGTTTTATTTTTGTTTTTAAATTCACTTGACTACTAAATTATAATTAATGTTGACTAAAATTGACTTGTTTATCTTTCAAAAGGAGAAAGTAAGCGATTTTATTCATTGCTTTAAATTAAACTTCATTTACACTCTTCACGCCTCACCTTCCGGACTTATTGAATCAGGTTTGATTTTAGAGTTCCGAAAATCGGGGTGTGACAGTAAAGAACCAAGAAAGCATAAAGCGAATAAGCACATTGAAAGGAAGTACAATGTCGTCAGAGATATTACTCGGAGAGGTGACATTGTTGTTGCTAAGATTGTATCTGCAGATAACTTAGCGGATCCCTTTACCAAAGCCTTGACACAGAAGGTTTTTGATTCACATGTGGATGTGATGGAGTTAAGAGTTACTTTCAATTGTTTATAGTGCAAGTGGGAGATTGTTGGGTTTATGCCCTAAAATAATTATAACGACATTTTATGTGATTAATAAATAGTTTATTAATTTTACATGCATGATAATAATAATGAGTTTACGTAGATGAACTAGTTACATGCAAGTGTTGCATGTGGGAGATAAAGTTCATTAATACATTGTTCGTAGTTTATTAGATCACGGTTCTATTGACAATAAACTATAATGCATTGGTTAATCGTGTGAAATATCTCCATCACCGGAGTGTTGACTCCTAAGTCCAATGCATTGATGTAACAAGTTTACATCAGGTCAGCATGGAATTCTGTTATTTCATGTCACTGAATAACTAAAATTCTATGGAGACCATTGTTGCATTAAACCTCAATTCTGAGAATTAAAATATACCTTGCGTGTATATTATGTTCATTATGTTTTGTCAATCAGTGAGGTCAGAAATGTAAACGTGATCCAATATTCTGGACAAGATGGATGGACATAATTACAGAGTGAGAATATTTTGGTTCAATAAGAAATTCACATTCAGTTTGATATTCCCTTGTTCATCTGTGGGAATTATTATTCTAACCTAGCTAGTGATCTCTTCTGAGATTATTAGAATAATAATTAGTCTGCACAGATTGAGGTACACGGATTAAGAAATAATGATCCTTAAGGATGTGACTGGTAGTAAAATACTAACCTAAGGATTATTGTGAATATCGGTTTACAGTGGAGGGTTTGAATACAGGTACAATAGAGGAAGGGTTTATTTATAAATACTACAACTATCAGAGTATTCAGTCACAAAAGTGTAGTGGCCTAATTTGTGATTATTTTATTTAGTATTTAATTATGTGAGACATAAGGACTAAATATTAAATAAAATATTAGCTGAAAGTTATGGGACCCTAGAGACCTAATTAGACTGGGATTCTAGAAAGAGTAAGAGACCTCCCTATATATACTAATAGGGAGGGGCGGCACACAGAAGGAACACCCCTATTGTGTGCCGCCACTTTCTCTCTCCTCTCCTTCTCTTTCTAATTCTAGTTCTAATTAGTAACTAGTGAAGAAAACCTTAGCCTCCATTCTAGTTCTAAGTTTTTTTAATCTTCAGGTTGCAAGAAGAAGAAGAAAGCTTGGTGATCTACAGTAGGAGGATTGGAATAACTAGTTGAAGCCTTCTAATATTCAAGTTTATTAGATTAAGCATTGATGGTAAGCAACTAAACTATTTTAAAGATCCCTATTAACAGTTGAAAGATCCTACATGAATCAGAGATTAATTTTTTAAAACCCTGTTATGTTTTCCGCTGCGTAAATATAATCTCTGGTTTGTGGGAAGTAACCCAACATTCGTATCATCGCAGAAGGGATTCTCAAAAGAAAATCACGTCCTGACATCGGACTCCCGCAAAAAGTTTATTAGAAGAGACCCACATATATATAAGTGCTTTGACATTCACTATGAATTTGTCCATCTACTCCTCTTGTCTACTAAAAATTCTATAATTCCTCTCCTTCCGTATACTCCATATTATTGCGAAAAGCACAATCTTCCATAATAATTTTTGCTTTGGCCTTTTAAAGGGGCTCTCCCATGATAGGATGCACGCTTCAACTGAATTGGGAAATACCCATGATACATTTAAGAGGCTCAGAAAGGTTCCCCAAACCTTGCATGCAAACTTGCAGGTGAACAAAAGATGGATGGCTGACTTGTTTGCACATAGGCCATCTATTAACTGAGATGATTCTACATCTCTGCAACCTGTCCTGGCTATGTATTTTGTGTACCCGAAGAAGTTTACTCTGTATGGCACAGGTGCCTCCCAAATCATTCTAAAAACTGGCTTAGATTCCATTCGACCCATCAACAATATTTCGTAGAAGGATATTACAGTAAAGGTACGTCATCTTGTTTTAAAGATCTTGAAAAATACTTTCCAACGGTATAAATTTTGTTCAAATCCGATTTATATTTTGAAAGTTATGACCATTTTTATGTTAAAATTTATTAATTGGGGTTTGCTAATGTGCATCATCATTATTCAGCATCTGTTTTTTTCGTCTTTTTGCATCACGCTAATGTGTGCCTAGGACAGTCCATGCATTAAAAAAAAACTTATCCTCGACGCTAATTTTTTTCTCATGCAAAAATATGCTACTCATTTTCCGTTTAAAATTTCTAACCCAATCAAAAGTTAGTTAGAAATCAACCAAATTAATTCAACGTTCAATTATATCGCTTAGTCACCATTAAATTTGGTTGATTTTTGAACTTTTGTTTGGGTAAATTTTTTTTAGGTTCGCCTGATTTTTTATATTTCAAATTTCATGTTTCTTCTGATCCCTATATATATATATATATAGAGAGAGAGAGAGAGAGAGAGAAAGAGAGAGAGAGAGATTTGGTGGTGGAGGTGCTATTGGTGGTGGAGGTGCTATTGGTGGTGGCGGTGGAAAAAGTAGTGGTGACTATTGTGTTTTTTTTTTTGGAATTCTTAAATAGAAAGAGAGAGTGATTTGGTGGTGGCGGTGGGGTGCGCGGGTGTTGATGATGACGAGGACGGGGTGTAGTTATTTTTGCAGGTTGTAAAGAAAATGAGAACTCATGGAAGACTTCTTATTAGAGTGGTTGAAAATATAGTTGTCTAAATTGTAGGTCTTGGTATCCAATCCCACAAAAAGAATTAATCTTTAAATAAAAATCCAAATCCAAAAAAAGAAAAATGAAAACCCCTAGGTAAAATGAACCTCCTCCCTATTCAAATTGGGTAAGCTTCTCTAATATCAACCCCCTTCTATATTGTCCATTGATTTAAGGTGTGTGAAATTAGTAAAAAATTGTGTAAAAATTATACTGTCCTTTGATTTATGGTGTGTGAATTTAGTAAAAAAGTGTATCGATCATTACACAATAATGATGTTGTTAGTACGTATGCACGTAGCGGGTGATGCTACACATAACGTAAAAGCTTACGGAAAGTCCTGCCGAAAGGCAGGATTTACTGCGGAGGCCCTGACATGGACCTAAATTACGAGTATGAGTGCAACTAATTTCTGTAGAATTTTCGATAGAAAATTCCGTAAATGTAACATTTTCAATTCAATAATGCTAGGGTTACAGCCAGAAGGCTAATCGGATGGTTAAAATATTTTACATACTTTCACATCCCATCCTATCCCATCCCAAAGTATTATGAATCTCACTATAAATTATACCTTCAGTACCAAATTCTTTTACTTTTTAGCAATGCGGTTTTCAATTAGGTACCCCTACTCATTTGGCAGCATCTTTTCGGATGCTGCTGCCACATGTTAGGTACAAATGCGGCTAATTATTTTCCTGGGCCTGAATAACATTTTCCCTTTCTTTATTAAGAACGAAATTTTAATGGACGGTAGATGAGAATAAGTTAAAATCTATATAAACTAATAAGGGTGGTTAGTTGATTAAGTCATTGAGACGACTAACTAAACAATTCCAAATCAAATTCTTTAAAGAAATTGAAGAAATACGTGTTAAGGTTTAATTAATTACATAGTTTTGTTTCTATCTCTTCTATATAAGTGTTTTAGATAGATACCATTAAACACAGATCTATTCCTCTTTGATTTCCGATCAGGAAAAGAAAAAAATCTATTCCTCTTTTAATTGTTCGATCAATCGGAGGAGCTAAGGACATGGCCGCTGAAGTTGTTTTTGTTGGCTGTGTCACAGAAGTCTTAAGGAAGTTGAACTCTGTTCTCGACCAAGAGATTCGTTTGGCTAAGGGTGTCACGGAAGAGCTGAAAAAGCTTCATGACACTTTGGAGGTGATTCTGGCCGTAACAGCTGATGCTGAGAAGAAGCAAATAAAGGAAACTGTAGTGAGACTTTGGTTGAGAAGGCTTAAAGATGTAGTTTATGACGCTGATGATTTACTGGAGGAGTTCTCATATCAACTCAGGACGCATCGACGAGAAATGGACAGCGTGAAGTACAAGGTACGCCACTTCATTTCTACCTCCAACCGAACTGCAAATCGTTTAAAGATGGTTCATAAAATCAAAGATATCAATAAAAAGTTATACGGATTTGCCTACGAAAAGATTAGGGTACCATTGAAAATGACTAGTAATAAGTGTGATGATGATCAAAGTAAAAAGACCAGTTACATTGAAACCTCATCATTTGTAGACAATTCAAAAATTATTGGAAGGGAGAGTGATAAATCAAAGATAATAGAAATGTTACTCCGGTCATCGTCTTCATCAAGCAATTATAATGAAGATGAGGAAATCTCCGTCTTACCCATAGTGGGTATGGGGGGACTTGGAAAGACGACGCTGGCTCAAGTTGTTTACAATGACGAGCAGGTAAGCACTCATTTTGAACTAAAAATATGGGTTTGTATATCTGATGATTTTAATCTCCAAAGTCTCTTACGAGATATCATAGAGTCCATTACTCGGACTAAGTGTAATCCTGTATCAAATGTGAATGTGTTGGTAGGCCAAATTTGTGAATATTTGAGAGGGATGAGATATTTGCTAGTACTCGACGATTTGTGGAACGAGAATGTCGAGAAATGGGAGATACTTAAAAGTTGGTTGAGCGTTGGTGCTCGAGGAAGCAAGATCTTAGTCACTACGCGTAATGACCAAGTTGCTTCAATCATTCGAGGGATGATTCCTCCATACAGTTTACAAAAATTATCAGAAGATGAATGTTGGTCTATTTTTAGGCAAAGAGCATTCACTCCTACTGGAGCCTTAGAGACTCCAAAGTTGGTGGAAATAGGAAAGGAGATAGTTAAAAAATGTTGTGGTCTACCACTTGCAGTAAAAATGCTTGGAAGTTTTATGCACTCAAAAAAGGAGCAAGGAGAGTGGGCGTTAATGAGGGAAAAAGAAATCTTTGATATACCAGAATATCAAAACAGAATCATACCAATATTGAAGTTGAGTTATGATCATATGCCATCACTATTGAAACAATGCTTCTCTTATTGTTCCATATTTCCCAAGGGATGGGAGATTAATAGAGAAACTTTGATTCAATTATGGATGGCGGAAGGATTCCTTCAACCATCTGGTGATGGAAATACAGAATCTATGGAAGATATTGGGAATGAGTATTTTAAAAGTTTGTTGTCGAATTCATTCTTCCAAGATGTAGAGAAGGATAAGTTCGGTGACATTCAGAAGTGCAAGATGCATGATTTTGTACATGATCTTGCACGAGTTGTTGTTGGGAATCGTGAATGCTCAATCATGGAGTCTAGCAAGATGGGAAATATTTCTGAAGTTCGTCGTTTACGGTTGATTTTTAATGAGGAAATATCAACATTTTCAAAAGCCTTATATAAATCAAAGAAACTGCGTTCAGTTTTTGTCGTTAAAGGAAGAGATTGCAAGGACATTGGTAATGTATTTAGTAATAAGCAATTGCGTGTATTAGATTTGAGTCATTACCCAATTGAAAAGTTGCCAGCTCAAGTTGCCAAATTGAGACAGTTAAGGTACCTTAACCTCTCAACATCTCATGTTAAGGATGTCTTACATGATCAATCCATCAGTAGTCTCTATAATTTGCAGACTTTGATATTATGCAATTGTCCTTTCCTTCAAAAGCTTCCTAGAGACATGGGATCCTTGAAAAATCTAAGACACCTTGATCTCACTCTTACAGGAATTGAAGTACTTCCGAAGTCTATCTCTAGCCTTTATAATTTGCAGACTTTGAATCTCTCTTTTTGCACTTATCTTGAAGGAATACCCAAAGACATTGGAGCTTTGAAACATCTAATGTGCCTTGATATCTCAAATACAAAGATCAGAGAATTACCTAACTCTATCACTTGTCTTTATAATCTGAGAACGTTGAAACTCGATTCATGCCCCAATTTAGAAGCACTACCCAGAGATATTGGAGCACTGAAAACTGTTAGGTACCTTGATATCTCCAGAACTAACATCAAAGTATTACCTGAGTCAAGCACTAGTGGCTTCTCTGATTTGGAAATTCTAAAACTAGGGCGTTGTGAGTTTCCCAAAGACATTTCAAATTGGAAGAATTTGAAACATCTCATATATGAAGGTCAAGGAGAATGGACTGAAACACCCGAAGGTATAGGGCAACTAACTTGCCTTCAAACTTTACAAGAATATGTCGTGAGGGAGGACTCAAAATTTGAAGGTGGTGGCATTGAAGATTTGGAAGGCCTAAACCACCTTCAAGGGGAATTAAAGATTTATAATCTAGAGAATGTGAGACATGAAAAACATGCCCAAAGCGCAAATTTAAAGGGGAAGCAAAACATTCACTACTTGAAACTACATTGGGGTTATAGACCTTTAGGTGAAGACAGTAATCATGACTTTGAGGTATTGGAAGCTCTTCAACCTCACCCGAATTTGAAAAGATTGGATGTAGAGAACTTCATGGGTGTGAAGCTCCCGACATGGATGCATGATACATATTGTCTTTTGAATTTGGTGCAGATGGATCTAATTAACTGCAACAGATGTGAACATCTTACAGCACTTGGACAGCTCCCATTTCTTAGGGTTCTTAACATACACGGATTGGATTCTGTGAAGTGTCTTGGTAACGAGCTGTATGGAAAACATAGTAAAGGTAAGGAAGCAACAACAATTGCATTCCCCTCATTGATTGAGCTTACCATTGATAACATGCTTAATTTAGAAGAGTGGGTCGCACCACCACCACTGCATCCAGCAGCCTTTTCGAAATTCTCTTCTTCTTTTCCTTACCTTACGAAGATAAGCATTATACGGTGCCACAAGTTGACAATCACACCCACTCTGTTTCCTTCTCTTAAGGAATTGATGGTAAACTGTGGCAATGGCAAGGTAGTAAATTCAGTAGTGAGAAGCAACCTGACTTCACTCATCTCCCTTGATATATTCTATGCTCCAGAGCTTATGTTTCTCCCAGAAGGCTTACTGCAAAACAATAATCTTCTTCAGTCTCTAAGAATTTCGGATTGCCCAAAATTTCGAGGTTTTTGTTCAGATGAAGACGATGACAAAGAAGAGGGAATCTCTAGTCACCTCCACAGAAGCTCTCTCCAGTCACTGGAGTTATTTGATTGCCCAGTTCTACAGTTTCTGCCAGATGTACGTGGCTTCACTTCTCTCCAGAAGTTAACTATTCAAAATTGCAATGAATTGAAGTCCTTACCAGATGATCTTGAATTTATCTCCTCAATTGAAGATTTGGATGTTGATAATTTTGAGAAAGAGCCAAGTTCTCCTCCTTCAAACTGAAACATCAAGAAGATGACCGGTACTAGCATCAAACAACACTTAAATCTCTGTTTTGAAGATCAGAAAGCTTAATTTGTTGGAGCTGTTGGCTTACCTTTCCTCACTTCAACGCATCAATGCTCTGGTCTAAGATACTCTGACGCCTGGCTAAAACACTTAAATTGCAACAGGTTTGTTTGATATCTCTCTCTCTAGATCTATATCTGTCGCGATATAAAAAAGTTTGCTGTGTTTTTCTTTTCTGTTCTTTCACATATCATCATTTTATTTAACATCTTACAATGTGGTTTTGGTTTCTCAATCATGATAGGTTTCCCTCTATTAGCTATTTTATTCCTGAGGATACTATTCTATTTTGTTGTCCTCTTTCATTGATGGATTGCTATAGAACTCAGTTTTCATTTTGTTCAACAGAAACTTTAATGCTTTAACTCCAATAACATGAGAATTCATGGTCTAATACTTTATCAAACAAACTAAATCTCCTTTTTGTTATGTTAATTTCTTTGTTAATGAAATCTTCAAGCTAATCCATTAAGAACTAGTTCAGCATTTTGAATACCACCGAATGCGTAATTGTTGGAGTTCATTATTTTTCCATTCTAGTGCTTGTGTGGTGTGGTAAGCTGTGAGTTCAGCACTCTGATTAAAAAAGAGTTGTGTTCAGCACTTATCACTGAATTTGTCATTTTTTGTGCTGCTATGAATTCAATTACCTAATCTGTTTTCATTTTTGAAGAAATTTAAGTTTACCGAAGGGTATGACATAAAGATTGATCACGTCTTAAACTACCAAAACCATGGAAATAGATTTGGATATTGGTGCACATACAGATTATAATGTTATAACATGTAAGTTGATGGGTCAAAGCATGTTGTATATGAAATAAGAAATCTTGTAATCCAAATCGTGAAATGGTGTATCCACCTCACTGCATATGCATGATTTGAGACGACTATCTGATTTTACCTTATGGGTAGTTTCATATACCAATGACCTTTCAAATTCTAACTTTCAGTTTTTCTGCTTCAAGTTGTAGTGCCGTTAGCTGGCAACATGTGCACCTCATATGGGTACAATTAGCAATTACAGTCCATCAGGGTTTGTCTAGCAACATGTATAGATATATCTTGCATTCCAATATGATTTTACATTTAAATAGAAGAGATATAACAGTTTTCATATCTCTCTATTCTTGTCTAGTATTGCAGATGTCTTAATCTTAATTATCAGTTGTTATGATCTGGTGCAGTAAATGCCTATTCAAGAAGCCTGTCAGGGCCTACATCAAGGGGAAGGCGTGGGTTATAAACGTAATTGAGAACAACATACCTGTATTGTGTTCAAGAAGCCTCTCTACTCTGTCTAGTATTGCAGTTGTCTTCATTCTAATTATCAAATGTTATGATCTAGTGCAGTCAATGCCTATTCAAGAAGCCTGTCAGGACATATATCAAGGGGAAGGCGTGGGTGGTAAAGGTAGTTCACCAGATGCATATATTTAGCAGGATGATTGGATGTTGTGTTGTGGAGTATGGCACTTACTGCTTTCAAATTTTGAGCGTTAGAAAAATGGTCCTCTTAAATCTTATGGTACACATTGATGTCCAGTAGAGAGTCTAAATTATCTCTTTTATTTGTGTACTCGAACAAATTTTGTTTCAACTTACCTCAAGCTTCTTCAGGTCCAAGTCCATTTTCAATTTATATAGTATGATTTTAATTAAAGCAACACACTGTGTAAAATTCAGTTTGAGATTTGTTTATCAGATCAATAGGGAATTTGCTTTTCCTTTCAAAATTTGATCACCTCAAGCAACTACACTGAAAGCTTTTCTGAGTACTATTTTTTGGATAATATTTGAACACTATCTAATCCTTTTGTTTTTTACCTCCAACATATCATCGGCGTATACTTTTGTGGAGTGCCAGATCCCGAGCTAGTTGTATCTTGAGCTTTAAGTAAGTATTTCACTAAAGCCATCTTGTTGCATTTGTCATTAATTTCCATTTATGAAGTTATAATTTCATTACACACATTGGGTTCTTTCTAATCATTCTTGTCCTTCTGGGGTCATGTCTTCTGGTACTAGAGACATTCTGATGTAAATAATATTTGCGGAAGCGTTTCAACTCTCAACTCAACGATTTCTACTAATCAAAAATATATTCATTATAAAACTTAATTAATTTTCGTACTAGGAGCTCTTTATATAGATAACTCCTCACCAAAGAGCCCAAAACTTACTAAAAACCTAAAAACTTGCAACCCAACTAAACTACTAACCTAAGGACACTTTCTAAACATAAAATAACTCAAAAATAGCAATTTAAGACCTCCTAAAATACCTACCTAAAAGCTAATACGAAATTATTAAAAATAGAAACTATTTTCTCTCTCTAGAATATTTTGTACACATCATACTCCCCGGCTTCGAAAAAGTTCGACCCGAACTTTGAAGAATCTTCCTCATCAGCGTCAGGCAGATCCGGCAGTTCAACGGTTGACCGTTCTTTGACATTGAGGGCCTCCAAGCTGTCTAACACCTGAATATCAGCACCTCTCTTAAGCAAATTTTCCTGTTCTGAACCAAACACACCCTTAAAATTAAGGTATTGAAGCCCGCTAGATACTTTAGTTCCAAAACCTTCTTCAAACCCTCCTCCAAAATCATAAGCTGCACCCAAAGTAAACAACCAAACACCTATTCCTTTTTTAAAGAAATCTGCACCCTTTTCTTTATAAGTTTCATCGTAAATAAATTCATGTCTTTCTTCCCGTACGATAACACTTGTAGCAGGCTTAATGGAGGTTGGACCCTGCTGTCGTAAATCACGTTTGTGAGGCTGTTGCTCTATTTTAGAACATGTAACAACTGATTTTTGATGAAAGAATACAGCAGCTTCGAAGGTTTGTAGTATCTTGGGTGTAGCAAAACAATCGAACACATTCTTTTCTGATGTTTTTTCTTTTTGCTGATTTAAATCAACATCAATCAAAGGTTGGGGTACCTCCGATTTGGGGGTGAAAACTTTAACAGGTCGGGATGGAGGAATGATTGTCCGGTTAAAGGTAGTGGGATCTTCCTTCTCAATGGTCTTCAATTTCTGCTGTGGAAGGGCAGAACTTGATGCGACTTGTTGAGGAGGGAAAAGGGTTCTAGGGTACGGATCAGTTTCGGCATGGGTTTGGGGGGATTTACTCGAACCAAGCAAGGGAATTACGTTACCTGTTGCTTGCACCATCATCATGGCCTTCACAAGTTCGGACAGCTCCTTCACTCCTTGGGCTGTTGCATCCAACTTTTCTGTGAAATTCGAAACCTTCTTCTCCATCGACTCCACACGCTGATCAAGATTCTCACGCGCTTCTTTCCGTATAAGCGCCACACGATCCATGAAAAACATCTCGTCTCACAATCCAAGAGCGCACGAGGCTCTGATACCAAAATTGATGTAAATAATATTTGCGGAAGCGTTTCAACTCTCAACTCAACGATTTCTACTAATCAAAAATATATTCATTATAAAACTTAATTAATTTTCGTACTAGGAGCTCTTTATATAGATAACTCCTCACCAAAGAGCCCAAAACTTACTAAAAACCTAAAAACTTGCAACCCAAGTAAACTACTAACCTAAGGACACTTTCTAAACATAAAATAACTCAAAAATAGCAATTTAAGACCTCCTAAAATACCTACCAAAAGCTAATACGAAATTATTAAAAATAGAAACTATTTTCTCTCTCTAGAATATTTTGTACACATCTCATTCAGTCATGCCTTAAACTGAATGTACATTTTAGAATCTAATACAAATTGGTATTTTCCCCTTTTTTGTTTTTTCTGATCCATCAGTACATTCCAATCATTCCGTCTCTACTTTTTTTACAATTCTGTTTCGATCAAACTTTTTTTGAGTGTCTAGATTGACGCAATTGGGTCTGATTCTTTGGCTTAGCAAATGAGGGAAAGACAATCTGACTTTTGAATGAACTTCGTGTATGTTTATTTTCTCTCTGTTATATTCTGTTATTTTCCCTCCATCTTTTTTTCTTCTTTTGAAGCTTATGTCTTTATCATTTACAGAAGTTCTACTACTAGTGATGATGTTGTATTTCTCAACCCACAAAAAGGAAAATTAATTTTGTGTGGTATGCTAATACATATGTTTCATATCGTCGAAAAGCTTACCAATCATCCTGTTAAGTTGTGGCTATCAAATACATGGCCCACATTGACGGCATGGACATGGTTAATGGTTCGAGGATTGTAGTCAACTCTAATATCTTGACCCGCAGACTAACTGGACTCAACTGAGTTTTGAGGTTTATCGATCAGTGCTGGTGTCTGCCATGAAGTTCAATTTAACTCTCACAACCTAGTTCTCAACAATTATCATGCATCTGCCTAAATTAGTTTTCATAGTGATTTGAATTAAAACTATCAAGGTTCAGCATGTGAATGATAAATTAATGCTGTCGTACATATTATTCTGAAATTCTGGTCTTGTGTCATTCCAGTTTTTAAGGATAAGGATTTTGAGCTCGACTAATATTCTGCATGATTTTGAGGCTTGAGCTCTACCAAGATCAATCTATTTAATGGTGAAGCTGATAATGACCCATGATGACAAGCTAGGGACGTAAAAGAGATAAATATGCTGTATTTTGAGGCTTGCGCTCTTCCATTACGTGACATAATTGGGCTTTCTTTAACACCAATTTAAGCGGAGCAAGTTCAGTTGTTATCAGTTCTAACAGGCAATCTGGTATGGAGTGTTATACTTTTTGAAATTTTTTTCCTTGACTCAGAACTGGGTTTTATAACTTCTTATAAACATTCTTTTTGAATATTTGGAACTTCATGTGAAAAGCTGAGTGTATAAAAAAGATAGAGACAGTGATAAAAGGTTGTTGAAAGTTTTGATCATCAAACAGGTATTCTGGACTGATTGCACTAGTAATGGTTGGACTTTGGAGGATGCTGGCCAACCCAAAATTCTAGACCCTGCATTGCGAGTGAACTCAATTGAGCTTCAATCTTGAACTGTGGGTGTTTCCAGCAAACATAAATTGTAATGTGGCATAGAATGCAACTGATCTGTGGTATACATATTAATTTTTATTAAGGATAAGCTGCTGAGACTCAATTTACATTCTTGCAGATTGAATAAAGTCATCAACTGGCCGTACAAATGTTGGGTTTATGCCCTAAAACAATTAAATGACATTTTATGATTTAATAAATTAGTTTATTAATTTTGCATGCATGATAATAAAAATGATGAGTTTACGTAGATGAGCTAAATGCATGCAAGGGTTGCATGTGGGAGATATAGTTCATTAATACCTTGTTCGTAGTTTATTAGATCACGGTTCTATTGACGATAAACTATAATGCATTGGTTAATTGTGTGATATATCTCCATCACCGGAGTGTTGACTCCTAAGTCCAATGCATTGATGTAACAAGTTTACATCGAACTGGTCAGCATGGAATTTTGTTATTTCATGTCACTGAACAACTAAAATTCCATAGAGACTGTTGTTGCATTAAACCTTAATTCTGAGAATTAATATATACCTTGCGTGTATATTATGTCCATTTTGTTTTGTAAATCAGTGAGGTCAAAAACGTAAACGTGATCCAATATTCTGGACAAGATGGATGGACATAATTACAGAGTATGAATATTTTAGTTCAATATAAAATCCACATCAGTTTGATATTCTCTTGTTCATCTGTGGGAATTATTATTCTAAACTGGCCAGTGATCTCTTTTGAGATTATTATAATAATAATTAGTCTGCACAGATTGAGGTACAAGGATCAAGAAATAATAATTCTTAAGGATGTGACAGGTACTAAAATACTAACCTAAGGATTATTATGAATATTGGTTCACAGTGGAGGGTTTGAATGCATGTACAATAGAAGAAAGGTTTATTTAGAATTACTGCAACTATCAGAGTACTCAGTCACAAAAGTGTGGTGGACTAATTTGTGATTATTTTATTTTGTATTTAATTATGTGAGACATAAGGACTAAATTCTAAATAAAATATTAGCTGAAAGTTGTGGGACCCCAAGACCTAATTAGACTAGAATTTAGAAAGAGGTGGAGACCTCCCTATATATACATATAGGGAGGGGCGGCACAATGAGAGCTCACCCCTCTTTGTGCCGCCACCTTCTCTCCTCTCTCCATCTCTGTCTTTTCCTAGTTCTAGTTAGTGATTTGTGGTGAAAACCCTAGCCTCTCTTCTAGTTCTAGGTTTTCTATTCTTCAGGTTGTAAGAAAAAGAAGAAAGCTTGGAGATCTAAAGTGGTGGATTGGAGCAACTAGTTGAAGCTTTTTACTAATCAAGTTTGTTTGGATTAAGCGTTGAAGGTAAGCAACTAAACTATTATTAAAAGATCCAAATTAACTGTTGAGAGATCCTGTATGAATCAGAGATTAATTTTAAACCCTATTATATTTTTCCGCTGCATAAAATAAAATCTCTGGTTTGGGAAACCTTCACTGGTATCAGAGCCCAGGTCTCAATTTGTTAATAAGGTCTTTTATTTGATGAAGATCAGTATGATTACCAAGTTGAAGAAGAAAATATGTGGGATGCTTATGGTCTCTTGAACCATAATTTTATTTAATTAGATTAAATAAAAATAAGTACCCACAAGTTTTCTTGTTATGTTATTGTATTAATTTGATTAATTGGGTTAAGTTTGATTGATGTTAGTATGCACCAAAATTAGTCCCATAAGTTTTAATTGCATGAATTAAATCTATTAGTAATAATAATTCTATTGGTTGAAGCAAGCAAGTAATAGGTATAATTATTTAGAAAAGTTTTTATCAAAATTTTCATTAAATAAATTTTATACAATTTCTAAAACAAATTATACTATTACTGTTTCAACTGTTAGAAGTGAAGGATTAGGGTTAGGTGTTGATCGATTAGGGTTTAGGCTTGTTTTGGTCGGTTAGATTTAGGGTTTGGCTTGGACGGCTAGGGTTAGGTTGTATTTAATTGGTTTGGGCTAGCTGATTAGGGTTAATAGGTTAGGGTTGTTAAGGTTTTAAAGGGGAATGGGCTTGGGTATTAGGCCCATGTTTTTAAACTTAAAACAACCTCTTAATTAAACCTAATGGGCCCGTCAAGATAGGCCCGGTACATGGCAGCACAACCCGTTAGGGTTAAAGGGAGACGGGTTGGTCAGCCCTAGCCCATAACCCAACCCGCGGGTTGGACCGCGGGTCAGCCCGCGGGCCAGACCCGACCCGTGACCCGACCTGACCTGAACCGAATCAGACCGGTCAGGGACCTGGTTTATATTTTGTTATAACAGAAGGGTTAGAATGCAATTTTAAGCTTTTGGGAGGGTTTTAAGCTTGATCAAATGCAGCAGAAGCTAAATAGTATTCTTGTGCATTTGATGTATGAGAGTTAAATACACATATTTAAATTAAACCCCTTGTCATAAATATAAAGTGGGAGAGGGATTTAATCAAATCCCATAGCCTTCCATCATCAATCCATGTGATAGTAATAGATCAATGACTCCCCAAGGAGCATGAATCCATTAGTGTCTATTTAGATTGCTTAGAGCTAAGGGTTAGACTAGAACCATTGGTTTGAACCTCTCCAAGGAGGGCATTCTGATTCTAGGATTCTAATACCGAGATGATGGGTCACACTTAACTAAAAGTGAGCGTCATGATTCCCTAAGCAATAAGCAATACTCATGAGTAAGAGGCTAAAGAAAATCGGATATCGAATTAACTTGGACATGAGATGTCTGGAAAGTAATTCGATGGAGATGATCACCTATTTGGGTGCAAATCTTCATATCCCCAAGGATAGTCGAATGTATATGCCGATTACGATCCGATATTTATGGTAACAAAGGGGTGTTACAATAAATAAAAGTTTTTGTTAAAAATCTAACATGATATCTCATTGTTATTATGTTTATTTGCATGCTTAGATGTCTACATTTAACCTATTGCATATTATCTTGAAAGAGAATCAGTTGAGCGGACCGAACTACGTTAACTGGACAAGGAATTTGGATATTGTGCTGACTACCCAAGAGTACAAATTTGTCCTTGAAGGGGATAGTCCTTCACCCCATGGTCCAAATGACCCTCAGGATATGCATGATCATTATCGTAAGTGGGTCAAAGAGAATGATATGGCTAGTTGCTATATCTTAGCTTCCCTGTCAGATGTTCTGCAACATTAGTTCGCGGAGCATGCTCATGCTTCAGACATTATCAAAGAACTGAAAGAGATGTTTACTGTTCACAGTCACCCTGCTAAGCAGGATGTGATCAGGAAGCTCATTAATATTAAGATGTCCGAAGGGACTCTAGTAAGTGATCATATTCTCATTATGATGGGATTGTTCAATGTATTGGATACCTTAAGATCCAAGATGGACGATGAGTTCAAAGAGGATGTGATCCTTGCTTCTCTCCCGCCATCGTTTTCCTAGTTCATAATGACCTTCAATATGAACAAGATGAAAACGACTCTTCAAGAGTTGATGAATCAGCTTACGGTGGCGGAAAGGATAATCAAGGGACACAAATCTAAAAGTATTAATGTGGCTGAAGGTTCTTCTGGATCTAAACCGAAAGGTCGAAATTCCAAGAAGAAAGGAAAGAAAACATCTGGAATGCAGAACAACCTGAGTGTCAATAAGGATAAGGGAGTTACAAAACCAAAAGAAAATTGTTTCCACTGCGGTAAAACAGGACACTGGAAATAGAACTGCCAGGACTACCTTGTAAAGAAGAAATCTGCAGGTATGCTTGGATCTTTAGTTGTCGAGGTAAATGTTTCCAATAATACACCAAACACATGGTGTGTTGATTCCGGAGCCACTAATCATATTTGCCATTCGTTGCAGGGGTTTCAGATGGTGAGACAACTAAATGATGGAGAGATTTCCTGAGCCTAGGATCGGAGGAAAGAGTTGCTGTCGTGGCCATAGGAGTTATTCGTCTTCTTTCTAGTAGTGGTAGTAAGAGAAATGAGAGTTTAGTTTTAAATAGTTGTCTTTATGTGCCGGATATTAGGCGAAACTTAGTTTCAATTTTTTGTCTTATTAAAGATGGTTATAATGTTGAGTTTAGCTCATTTAATATTTTTATTAAAAGAAATAGTTTTATTATTATATCTAGCATTTTATTGGATGGTTTATATCTTATCTCTTCTCCTTATAATGTTGCTTTGTATACATCATGTACCTCGAGTAAGAGGAAAGAGCCTTCAATAAACTCAACATATTTATGGCATTTAAGGCTTGGACATATTAACCTAAACAGGATTCGAAGATTGGTTAAAGATGGGCCCTTGGGCACATTGGACATTGAACCATGGTCTTTATGTGAATCATGTTTGGAAGGTAAAATGACCAAGAGACCCTTTTCATCAAAAGGGAGAAGAACGCAATGATGTGTCAGAACTTGTTCACACTGATGTATGTGGTCCAATGAATATTACAGAAAGAGGTGGCTATAAGTATTTCATCACTTCACTGATGATTACTCAAGATATGGCTATATCTACCTTATGCACCACAAATCAGATTCTTTTGGAAAGTTCAAAGGATACAGAGCTGAGGTGAAAAACCAATTAGGAAAGAAATTGAAAGCCATTCGATCGGATCGAGGTGGTGAGTATCTTTCTAATTTTTTTGGCTCAAATTTGGTGGAGCACGAAATTATATCCCAATTGACTGCACCAGGTACTCCCCAGCAAAATGGTGTGGCAGAGAGAAGGAACCGAACTTTACTAGAAATAGTTAGATCTATAATGAGTTATACATCGCTACCGATCTCCTTTTGGGGGTATGCACTAGAGACGGCATCATATCTTCTGAATTTGGCACCAAGCAAGGCAGTTCCTACGACACCCAGAGAACTGTGGACAGGTCGCAAACCAAGTCTGCAGCATTTACACATTTGGGGTTATCCAGCACATGTGCTGAATGGAAATTCAATCAAGTTGGAATCAAAATCAGAAGTATGCATGTTTGTAGGATATCTAAAAGGAACAAAAGGTTATCTATTCTATAATTCGAAAGAACAAAAGGTGTTTGATAGCACAAATGCAGTTTTTCTTGAAGAAGATTATATAATGGATTACAAGCCTTCCAGCAAAGTTGTGTTTGAGGAGATAATGGATGCTTTTACAGTGGGAGTAGAACGTGCGATGGATCCACTTCCAGTGGGAGGATCATCATATAGTCAACCCATGATGATACATCCAGGTGTTCTAGTAGTTATTCCTCGTCAAGAAGGGCAATCCAGTAGGCAAGTAGTAGAGGCACAAAGATTATCCAATAATCCACATACGGTAACACAGGGTGCTGAAGACTAAGCACCAATACTGGATGAGCAAGGTCCAATGGTTCAAGAGGACCACCAGGTCCAGGAAGAACCACTGGAGCAAATTCAAAGGATCAGCAAGAACCCATAGTTCAAGTTGAACCGTTGGCTCAACCAGAACGACTTGGACAAATGGATGCACCGGTTGAACCAGTTGCACCACCACCACTTCGTCGTAGCTAAAAAGATAGGAAACTACCTGAGAAATATAAGAATTTTGCTTTACTTCAAGAGGAAGAATCTTACCAGATGATTCCGGATGAATCAGAGAATGATCCTATAAGCTGTGATGAAGCAGTAAGAGACACAGATTCGAAATTATGGCTGAATGCTATGAAAGCTGAAATGGAATCTATGTATTCCAATCGGGTCTGGGAATTAGTGGATCCAACGCCTGATATTAAACCTATTGGATGTAAATGGATCTACAAGAGAAAAAGGGGTCCAGATGGAAGAGTGGAAACCTACAAGGCAAGACTGGTGGCGAAAGTGTATACTCAGAAAGAGGAAATCGATTATGAGGAGACTTTTTCGCCAGTAGCCATACTCAAATCCATTAGGATATTCTTATCCATTGCGGCTCATTATGACTATGAGATATGGCAAATGGATGTCAAGACTGCTTTTCTCAATGGCAATCTTGAGGAGGACATTTATATAGTCCAACCAGATGGTTCCATACAAAAGAGCCAAGAGCATATGGTATGCAAGCTGCACAAATCCATTTATGGGTTAAAGCAGCAGGCCTCTCGAAGTTGGAACATTAGATTTGATCAGGCAATCAAGACCATTGATTTTGATCAAGATCCTGATGAACCTTGTGTGTATAAAATGTGCAAAAAGAATGTAGTAACATTCTTGGTATTGTATGTGGATGACATCCTACTAATTGAGAATGATGTAGGAGATCTTTCATCAGTTAAGTTGTGGCTTTCTAACCATTTCAGTATGAAGGACTTAAGAGAAGCCAGTTATATTCTAGGGATCAAACTTCTGAGAACTCGAAAGTCTAGGATGATAGGCCTATCCCAAACAACCTATATTGAAAGTATGTTGAAAAGATTCTCCATGTAAGATTCCAAGAAAGGATTCTTGCCATTTAGACATGGAATTTATCTATCCAAAGATCGGTGTCCCAAGACACCTGAAGAGATAGAGGGCATGGAAAGAGTTCCTTATGCATCTGCAGTAGGAAGTCTTATGTATGTTATATTGTGTACACGACTAGATATCTGCTATGCAGTAGGTATGGTTAGTCGGTACCAATCTAATCCTGGTAGAAAACACTGGGAAGCTGTAAAACATATATTGAAGTATCTTCGGAGAATCAAGGATTATATGCTTATATACGGCGGTGGGGATCTTGTTCCAATTGGTTACGCAGATTCTAATTTTCAGGCAGATGTCGACGAAAGAAAATCGACTTCAGGATATGTGTTCACTTTAGGAGGAGGAGCCATTGTGTGGAGGAGTATTAAACAGAAATGCGTCGCAGACTCTACAACAACTAGGCTGTATTGAAAACGTCGATTCGTGAGCCATTGTCAAAACTTCTTTCTTTAACTTGGCGTCATTTGGTACACACAATCTTCCTTTGTACTGCAATCCACCATTTGCTTTCTGAGTCTAGCCCTTCGGTGATTTTGATGTTCTGATCTTCTGAAGCTCGGCATCCCGCATTTGTCTCTCTAACACTTGCTTGATGATTATCGATTTCATTACTACATGTTTCAAGTATGCGCTTGTCGTTCTTCTCAACTTCTAGCCTAACTTTTTAATCGGTACTATCTTGTAAGGTAGAATAGAGATTTTTGCTATTCCAAGTTAAACATCGATCACGAACTTGATCTCTCATGGTGGGGTATTCTAGATGACTCCTCAGGAAACACATTCATGTATTCGCGTATCAAGCATATGTCTTCTTCAATTTTCATCTTGTTTTCTCCATCATGTAGTCAAGATTTTTTTTTTAAAACACTCTGCGTATTCTTGTGCTTGAGAATATTGGATCGCAAATCCTTTCTCCATCTTCTCGATTTGATATATTCTATTCTTTTGATGTTGTGAAGGTTTCCTTACGCCTCCTCGATTTTTCATCTGAGAAGTTTAATTGTGATTGCGATGTGAAAATTACAATTTTCGGGGAATACATGACTTAGTGAGAATAATCATCCAGTAGCTGACCACCTTCATCTAAATCACTTTCCTACATGGTTGGTCTGTTTTGGGTGGCCAACCAAACAGTGCCATCCTATGTAGTCGGTGTAATGTAAATAAAGAGTCTACTGCTTTTTTATCACACTTTCGTCGCCATCCCCTCTTTTCACTTTTCACCACGTATCCACTGAATGCAACTCGTTTATCATCACAATTTGTTTTTGTAGCTCCTTAATTATCCGTTTGAGATTAGGTGATTTGTCTTGATGTAAGTATCATTCAATATCATTTTTCTGATCCCGAATGTCATGCAAACGAGGTATATAAACTTTTACGTTTATTTCCTTAAAAAGAAAATTCTTCCAATTCACTTGGAAGTAAAAGCTTTACTACCTACTAACTAATTCTCACTGAGTACTTAATATAATGTCAACCGATCCATTTCTAGGATAACATCATGTTTCAACATCTCAGAAGAGACCAAACTAACCAGTGTTTCCTGACTAATAATTAATCAAGTTAAGTATAATTACCTACTAACTAATAACATATGTGTTACCTGATGCGATGTCGACCAATCATCTTCAAGATTTCCATCACATCCTCTAGCCTTAGAAAATAATTTAGTATTTTCCTAATCACATCATTTCTTATTATTATAACTACATACAAACAATTCATTTATAATACTAAGGTTTTTAGTTGTTTACCCTTGCCCCCAAAATAAGCATAGCCAATTCAAATCAAACAACTTCAATTTAATTTAATTTTTTTTTTTAAAACTCAAGCAAGTAATGTATATTTACACACAAATACATACATTTTCTATACACAATCGTTTATATAAATACAAAATACACATTTTCTTTAATAACACCTCAAAATTAAGTTGGGTACATATTGAAAATATAGTTTCTTCCCTTATTTGTTTCTTAAAAGATACAAACAAATTTAGATAAGTTGTGAACATTTTTTTTACAAACATTTTTATAAACACTTATATAAGTAAAACAACAATCTATAAATCATTGTACTAGCAATCGATAAATTTGATATACCATTAAATATAAATTTTCTTAAAAAAAACACATCCCACAAGTTCCAAAAAGATCTGGAGCCTAGGCTCTAATACCAAACTGTAACACACCACTTTTCAAATCTTATAATCCAACTCAGACCATTAAACTTGAAAAGAGGAGTATTAAATGAATACATGATTAAAAGTATTATAGAAATAAAAATTGGTAATTCATTTTTTCTTTTCCATAAATGCCAACTTTAATTTCATGGATAATCAAGTTTGATTAAAGTAAATCCAAGGATTTATACGAACCGATACATGTTTTAGACATATATATTAATCTGTCTAGAATCTGCATCCGGTCTATTATTTTGTACATAAACAATTCATCTTAAATCGTTTTTAAGTCATTCCAAAACTATAAAAAATAGACAAACAGATCTAAAATATCACAGAATAAAGTTTTTTAATTTCGAAATCATAACATACTGTAAAATCGACCGTAACTGGGTTCATCTGCATTGGCAGTAGAAACCCAACAACGAGACATGATGTTTAATCCTATCAAACCAGATCATAAGTAATCCAAAAATTATGAAATTTTAGGAAAAAATAAATGAGTTTATTATAAAAATAATTCAAAATTGACGAAACATCATTCCAATCTCAGAATTAAGAGAAACAATTTAACCATCGCAGTACTATCAGATTTTGAGTTCAAAACTAAACTTAAAAAATTACAATTCCAACATTTGAAACCATTATCCAAACCAGAATAGAACTTTAAGTGTCCCATAATCCCTGTGATACAGTACATAAAGTAGTGTGATCAAACAAATTAAGTACACCTATAACTTATGCTAGAAAGTAAGTCTTTCCATGATCATCAAATTCACGATCTACGCTCCAACACCTTCCTCGAACTCTTTGGGGAGAAAATTATCGGGGTGAGCAAAGCTTAGTAGGAAACTCACCAAAAATAATAGATACAAATATGTATGAATGAGGAAACACATTTAAAATGCCACAAAATATTTGCAACAGCAGAAACCATGTTTTTCAGTTAAAAGCGTTGCAAAAAAATCTGCAGTGTTCCTAAAATTTCACAAAACTTTTGTTGTTTGTGTTTTTCAGGGCCTTTTAGCCACGTTTTTGTATATGCACGAACTGTCACATATATTAGATTAATATTTTAATTAATCTTACCAGTCAGGGCTTGTTCCGGTGAGCCAACCACGATCGTCAAAAATCGTCTTCTGCGGGAACCATATTTTCGTGGAAAGCCATTAGGGCTTACTGGCCATTGATTTTATTAAATCATCCCACTTTCATATTCTCCACATTTTATATTGCATTAGATCGCAAATAACCACATTATCATAAAATACAATTTTGAATAGATTTCATGTCTAATAAAAAAAAAGATGATAGATTTTCTTACCTACATGATTTGTTCAAAAACAATATAATCAAGAACAAAGGTTTTTTACTATGGTTTGACCCCTACCTCGTGCGCTTTCAAACACGTTCAGAAATAACTTCGTTTGATGAAGAAAATCACCTTCCTTAGTGCCCCAAAGATAGGTCTAGGTATTAGAAGTATTTTGATATAGTTTTTTCTAGGATTTTGATGGTAGAAAGATGGAGTTTAAATGGTGCATAAGGCCTGGTCAGTTTTGTTTCTTTCTCTTCCTCTTTTTTTTTCCCTTAACTAATGAGATAGGTGGTAAATGAAAAATAGTGAGAAGGGAATGGCTAACTTCTAGGAGTTTTTGTATGTGTATAATAGATGAAAGAGGTGTGGGTTTAAGAAGTGTGATGAGTTCTCATACTACAACCTCTATTTATAGCCATCAAATGAGATGTGTTTTCAATATGAAAAAGGATAGGTTTTTAGTGTTAGATAGTCAAAAATTGTTGGTGCCTTAGCTAATTTTTTACTTAAAATCCAATTACTTTTGAAAGTATTTGCTAATTGTATCTACGTTGCAAAGTTTGAAGAACTTATTTTTTCTAGATCATAGTTTCCAATTTTGAAAATAAGGATGAAAATTAGTTGAAATCAACTAGAAAATATTATTCTTTTGAATTCAAATTAATTTTTAAATCAACTCATGCTACAGATGTATGTTATGCCAAATGAATGAGAGAGTGGTCTAAATTAAAAGTTTTGAGTGAATAAACATTATTCCTTAATGTTAGTCTACAACTAACTATATGTACACATTATACTTTAATGATCATAACTCCCAGACCGTAAGTCTGAATTTCACAAACCATACTATTCTAAAAACTAGATTCAAAGTGCCACAACTTCATCTGAAATAGTTATAGGCCAATTCAGACCATAAGATACCCAAAAATGGATTCAAAGTATATTGATAGACATAAATACGAATTTCATACATAACATGTTAGGTTGTTTTAACCCAAAGAACATAAAAATGGGCTTAGCCTACTTAATCATAGATTCATGCTCAAGTCCATTACACAAAATATTAGGTCAGATCATCTAACCCATAGACTCATGCCCAATTCCATCACAAAATGTTGGGTTAGACCATCTAACTCATAAACTCAAGTCCAAGTCCATCACAAAGTGTTGGGTTACTACACTTAATTATGTCAAGTGTAGATCTTATACACTAATAAAATTTTGGGGTGCTACATAGATTATATTGTTTTGACCTTGATATAACATCTTCAGTATGCTTCTCTATCTTTTCTTTTGACAACAAGTTTCGTGTTCAGGCTGTCAGTTCCTTAAATTTCAATATAGTAGACCGTCTTCAATGAGTAAATGATGTTCAACTAGGATGGTCCATCTCATTATCGCATATGTGCTATGGATTTACTAATCTATCTTATTTTAGGCTCAATATCTAGTGCTAATATTGTTTATTTCTATTATTAAGTTCCATCTATTGTGCACTACTTATTCTTTCATCAAATTTTTCTCTTAGTGCAGGAAATTATAAGGGATGGGTTGCCTGTTGTTTTTTTAAATTAGGTAATATTAATGGAGCTTGTAATTAATAATTTCCAACTGTGCTTTGGAAAACAACACGAACACTGCAATGGCAAAATATTGATGTACTCTACCAAATTGGGTAGCATTCAAATGGTGAATTTCAAATAATGTATTTGCTTTTAGCTAGATTTATTTGCAAAGAAATACAACAAAAGAGGATTTTGGATTGTTCAATAATACAACTACCAAATACCAAATAGAGTACTAGAACATAAATTCTTATTTTATTAAATTTGAAGAATTGAAGTTTCTCTTAAAAAAAGTAACAATTGTTTCTACAAAGTTCCATCAAAGAAAAAGGGCAAAAAAACAGAACAATAAACAGAATAAGATAGTTAAGTAATGGGAATTTATCATCTTCAGGCAACCCAAATGACATTGAGAAATCAGATAAATCAACCATGTTGCGAAATTAAAAATAAGGGAAAAACAGAGCAAACTAGCTTTATATAGTTAAGAGTGAGAAAGTGAGATTGAGTGAGAACCTGTTGCTAATTAGGTGTTTGGAAGACATGAATGGTAAATGAGATCTGGAGAGGAGGTGGTTTCAGGTGGCCGAAGGTGGAGGTGGGGAAGTTCACTTCAGTTGAAATAACTTTACTGGGGCATTTGGGTCATTTTATGATGACACGTGCACAATATTTAACCAACCAGGGGGAGGCATGTGATTTCGTAGTTAGTTTGGGGTTATCAATGGGGGAAGTTCATATTGCTCGAAGTTTAATCCCTAATGTGAAATCTTTAGTAAAGAAGGCTTCCTACCCAATATTATGTTTATTTTACTGTTCACTTTCAACTAGAATCAAAAGTTTCTGATCAAAAAAAAGTTTTAGAATACGTTAGTTTTTTGTGAGACTTATTTACATGATGCGGAGAGCATCCTGTTAAAAAATCAACATCCAAATCATCTTTATGTGAACTCCACATTATACACTTACCTACAACCTACACTACACATATCCTAATTCTTGTTAAATTAATATGATTCCTAACATTAATGCATTTAAAATAATTTAATAATCCAACTTGCTTATAAGAATTTTTATTTGTTGGAGTCAGACAATCCAACTTGCAAGGTTCCAACTTATTATTATGTGAGAAGTGTGTCGCATATTGTTCTATTTCCATGCCAACTTTCATAGAACAAGTAAAATAAGTAAATAAATAAAACTTCAATGATAACTACCAACATTTTTGGCAAGTTGGTTGGTATCCTGGTTTTAGGGGAAGCTATGGGTTCAAATTTTACGATTATCTTATTGTCATGTAAGTTGTGTGTTCAAACTCCATCAATCTTAAATAATTTGACGTTATAATTATGTGAAAGAAAATCAATGTGTAGAAGTGAATTAAGTTAGGGATCACTAGGTACTAATTAGTTTGTATAAGAGCCAAAGGTCTCCTAAGTTAGTTTGAGAGTTCTACATGGACCCTGAAAAAATCTTTATTAGTTTCAGCTCAGAGTTCATGCTGAACCAATAATTTTCTGTTATACAGAAGCGGCTAATCGAACATTCGTTTTATAATCTCGAAAACAGACCAAAACACTGGAGCCAATCCCATGTTACACAGTCCATCCTTCTAACACACTTACAGAGAAAACTAAACTTGATTCATCAGGGTTGAGGGTCCAATTGTAGCGAAAGAAATCAATTTATGACAGAGTATGCAATTCGTTTATACCATGTAAATTAAGTCAATTGATCTTCTGAAGTAAAAACCTATATATTCATCTTCATTTCCAAGAGTGTGTTCACAGTGTATATGACTAAGTTCTGTCCTTCCTAAAGCTAATAGTAGAATATGCAAATCCTAAGGAAAGAATTCACATAATACAAATATGTTCAATCTAGTTCAGAATTAAAAATTTTCTAGTAAAATTAATACTTGAAGACTCGTTCGCCATGGAATAGCATCTTGATGTAGAGTTCAATCATTCTCAGTTGCCGCCTTGTCAATGTCAGTCATTATTAGCTTCATAACGCACTCCATCAGATCAAGATTGTGCAACTTGCGGATATTATTACAAGTCTATTGTGAAAGTCGTGGTAAATGACAGTTCGATCCTGAATGTTTGGTGAAGGTTTCCCAAACTAGAGATTTTATTTTATGCAGCGGAAAAACATAATAGGGTTTAAAATTTTAATCTCTGATTCATACAGGATCTCTCAATAGTTAATAGGGATCTTTTAATAATGGTTTAGTTGCTTACCTTCAACGCTTAGTCCAAACAAACTTGATTAGTAGAAGGCTTCAACTAGTTGCTCCAATCCACCACTTTAGATCTCCAAGCTTTCTTCTTTTTCTTATAATCTGAAGAATAGAAAACCTAGAACTAGAAGAGAGGCTAGAGTTTTCACCAAAAATCACTAACTAGAACTAGGAGAAGAGAGAGATGGAGAGAGGATAGAAGGTGGCGGCACAAAGAGGGGTGAGCTCTCATTGTGCCGCCCCTCCCTATATGTATATATAGGGAGGTCTCCACCTCTTTCTAAATTCTAGTTTAATTAGGACTTGGGGTCCCACAACTTTCAGCTAATATTTTATTTAGTATTTAGTCCTTATGTCTCACATAATTAAATACAAAATAAAATAATCACAAATTAGTCCCCCACGCTTTTGTGACTGAGTACTCTGATAGTTGCAGTAATTCTAAATAAACCTTTCCTCTATTGTACATGCATTCAAACCCTCCACTGTGAACCAATATTCATAATAATCCTTAGGTTAATATTTTAGTACCAGTCACATCCTTAAGAATTATTATTTCTTGATCCTTGTACCTCAATCTGTGCAGACTAATTATTATTATAATAATCTCAAAAGAGATCACTGGCCAGTTTAGAATAATAATTCCCACAGATGAACAAGAGAATATCAAACTGATGTGGATTTAATATTGAACTAAAATATTCATACTCTGTAATTATGTCCATCCATCTTGTCCAGAATATTGGATCACGTTTACGTTTTTGACCTCACTGATTTACAAAACAAAATGGACATAATATACACGCAAGGTATATATTAATTCTCAGAATTAAGGTTTAATGCAACAACAGTCTCTATGGAATTTTAGTTGTTCAGTGACATGAAATAACAAAATTCCATGCTGACCAGTTCGATGTAAACTTGTTACTTTAATGCATTGGACTTAGGAGTCAATACTCCGGTGATGGAGATATATCACACAATTAACCAATGCATTATAGTTTATCGTCAACAGAACCGTGATCTAATAAACTACGAACAAGGTATTAATGAACTATATCTCCCACATGCAACCCTTGCATGCATTTAGCTCATCTACGTGAACTCATCATTATTATTATTATGCATGCAAAATTAATATTTATTAAATCATCAAATGTCACTTAATTATTTTAGGGCATAAACTCAACAATCTCCCACTTGCACTATAAACAATTGAAAGTAAACCTTAACCCCATCACATTCACATGTGAATCAAAAACCTTCTGTGTCAAGGATTTGATAAAGGGATCCGCTAAGTTATCTGCTTATGCAATCTTAGCAACAACAATGTCACCTCTCCGAGTGATGTCTCTAACGACATTGTACTTCCTTTCAATATGCTTATTTGCTTTATGTTTTCTTGGTTCTTTACAGTTGGCTACTACACTATTGTCACAGTAAAGAACAATAGGTGGAGTAGCTGCTGGGACCACTATAAGATTCACCAAGAATTTCTTTAGCCACGCTGCTTCCTTAGCCACTTCACAAGCTGTTACATATTCAGCTTTACGTACCTAGATCTAAAACGATAATTCTGGTGGAAAGGGATGAAGAGGGATGTGGCACTTTTCATTTCAAAGTGTCTCATCTGTCAACAAGTAAAGATAGAGCACAAAATGATAGCAGGACCATTGAAATCACTTAAAGTTGTGGAATAGAAGTGGGACTTTATTACTATGGATTTCGTCCGAGGACTACCAAAGACTAGACAACGTCAAGACATCATTTGGGTGATAGTTGACAGACTTACTAAAGCTGCTTGCTTTTTGGCAATAAAGAAAATAGACTCCATTGTAATGTTGAGCACATTGTATGTCAAGGAAATCGTCAAGTTGAACGGTGGTACCAATGTCCATTGTTTCAGAGATAGATCCTCTTTTCACATCAAAATTTTGGGAAAGTTTTCAAAATGCAATGGGAACCAAGTTGAATATGAGCACTGCATACCATCCACAAACAGACGGCCAATCAGAGGGAACCATACAAACCTTAGAAGATATATTACAAGCTTGTGTTATGGACTTTCAAGGAAGTTGGTGTGATTAATTGCCATTTCTTGAGTTCTCTTACAATAATTGCTATCATTCTAGTATTGGTATGCCGCCTTATGAAGCGTTGTATAGAAGGCCTTGCAGAAGACCCTTGTGTTTGGCAAAAGTTAGTAAGAGAAGCGTTATGAGACCAAAAAATTATCCAAGAAACAACAAAAAAGGTACAAATCATTAAGGAACGTTTACGTGTAGCACAAGCTGTCAGAAGAGCTATGCCGATAATAAGAGGAGAGCACTTGATTTCTAAGTAGGTGACAATGTATTCCTTGAAGTTAGCCCAAGACCTAGGATTAAGCGGTTTAGGAAGAAGGAAAATTTTTCACCTCGATATATAGGACCATTCGAGATTCTAGATCGAATTGGTGAAGTTGCATATCGGCTCGTTTTGCCACCACAGCTAGTCGGAATACACAACGCATTTCATGTTTCTATGTTGCAAAAATACCACACAGATCCTTCACATGTCATCGACTGGCAAGAAGCGCAACTTAGTGGGAATGTTTCATATGCAGTGAAACCCCTGCGTATTTGGGACACTAAGGTCTAGGAACTCTGTAACAAGACTATCCCATATGTCAAAGTGCAATGGCAAAACCATAGCTCAGAGGAAGCAACGTGGGAACTAGAATCTGTGATACAAGTCGAATACCCGAAGTTATTCACAGGTAATTGATTAAAACCTACTATTATTTTAAATTTCAGGACGAAATTCTTTTTAGGGGGTAATGATGTAGCACCCCAAAATTTTATTAGTGTATGAGATCTACACTTGACATAAGTAAGTGTAGTAACCCAACACTTTGTGATGGACTTGGGCTTGAGTTTATGAGTTAGATGGTCTAACCCAACATTTTGTGATGGACTTGGGCATGAGTCTATGGGTTAGATGATCTAACCCAATATTTTGTGTAATAGACTTGAGCATGAATCTATAATTAAGTAGGCTAGGCCCATTTTTATGTTCTTTGGGTTAAAACAACCAAACATGTTATGTATGAAATTCATATTTATGTCTGTCAGTATATTTTGAACCCATTTTTAGATATTTTATGGTCTGAATTGGCCTTGGACTATTTCAGATGAAGTTGTGGCACTTTGAATCTAGTTTTTAGAATGATATGGTTTGTGAAATTCAGACTTACGGTCCGGGAGTTATGATCATTAAAGTATAATATGTTCATATAGTTAGTTATAGACTAACATTAAGGAATAATGTTTATTCACCTAAAACTTTTGATTTAAACCACTCTCTCATTCATTTGACACAATATGTGTATCATGAGTTGATTTAAAAATTAATTTGAATTCAAAAGAATAATATTTTCTAGTTGATTTCAACTAATTTTCATCCTTATTGTCAAAATTGGAAACTATGATCTAGAATAAATAAGTTCTTCAAACTTTGCAACTAAGAGACAATTAGCAAATACTTTCAAAAGTAATTGGATTTTCAGTCAAAAATTAGCCAAGGAACGAACAATTTTTGACTATCTAACACTAAAAACCTAACCTTTTTTCATATTGAAAACACATCTCATTTGATAGCTATAAATAGAGGTTGTAGTATGAGAACTCATCACACTTCTTAAACCCACACCTCTTTCATCTATTATACACATACAAAAACTCCCAGAAGTTAGCCATTCCCTTCTCACTATTTTTCCTTTACCACCTATCTCATTAGTTAATAAAAAAAGAGAGGAAAAGAAAGAAATAAAACTGACCAGGCCTTATACACCATTTAAACTTCATCTTTCTACCATCAAAATCCTAGAAAAACTATGTCAAAATACTTCTAATACCTAGATCGCTCTTTGAGACACCAGGGAAGGTGATTTTCTTCATCAAACGGAGTTATTTTTTAACATGTTCAAAAGCGAACGAGGTAGGGGTCGAACCCTAGTATAAAACCTATGTTCTTGATTATATTATTTTTGAACAAATCATGTAGGTAAGCAAATCTATCATCTTTTTTTTATTAGATCATGAAATCAATTCAAAATTGTATTTTATGATAATGTGGTTATTTGCGATCTAATGCAATATAAAATGTGGAGAATATGAAAGTGAGATGATTTAATAAAATCAATGGTCAGTAAGCCTTAATGGATTTCCACAAAAATGTGGTTCCCGCGGAAGTCGATTTTTGACAATCGTAGTTAGCTCACCGGAACAAGCCCTGACAGGTAAGATTAATTAGAAACATTAATCTAATATTTTTGACAGTTCGTGCATATACAAGAACGTGCCTAAAAGACCCTGAAAAACATAAACAACAAAGGTTTTGTGAAATTTTAGTAACACTGCAGATTTTTCAGCAACGATTTTAACTTAAAAACATGATTTCTGTTGTTGCATATATTTTGTGGCATTTTAAATATGTTTCCTCATTCATACATGTTTGTATCTATTTTTTTTTGTGAGTTTCCTACTGAGCTTTGCTCACCCCGATACGTTTCTCCCCTGAAAGGTCCATGTTTTATGTTTGTCGAATTTCGTGTCAAAGGTAAACTCAAGATGGTCAATGTAACTTGAGTTAGAGTCTAGTGAGTCTCGG